>JAPYZL010066740.1:0-11574 GCA_030522825.1 Platygaster orseoliae | reverse complement strand
AGACGTCAAATTTTGACACAAATCATTTGAAGGTTGGTACTATATAAAAATAATATGCATTTAATACTAGCGACGCCATCTATGTGTCAGACCGGGGAATTATCAGCCAACCTGTTAACATACTTCTCTTGTAAAAATTTTTGAATTTGTGCATGTTATTAATGCAACTTTTTAAACTTGCAATAAATAGTTCTTGCCTGCCATCGCAATGCGAAATAATTCCAACTGATTTTCGTGTCTTTTTTCATTTGGACACCAAAAAAATGTCACATTGCGTCACCGGAAAATGTTCTAACGTCAAGAATTACTTTAGTGGCGATTGTTGCAGCTAAATAGAGACTGAAGGTATGCGAGTTGCAAAACTGCATTGTGCTATGAATGTTGTGCCAGGTCTTTGTACAGATGCAATTAAACCACAGGCTCCGATTTTAGCGACTATAACGATTCCGGTCCCAAACAATCTCTTTGTTAGAGAATTTAGAATTCGCTGCATCGGACATGTTATTCTCGCGATAATTACGAATCGTGCTTTCAACCGAGTACATATACACAACTTTGTAATGATACAAGCCATTTAATATTGGATACTACGGTCTTAGGTGATTTCATATGTTTTTGCAAATGTTGGAATGTAAAAGTACACAATAGAACAAATTTTTGTCGGAAAAAAAAGATTTAAAAAATTATTGCGGATTATAATGAAGATTAAAAATTACGAAATTCCAAAGAAAAAATATCTAATTTTGCAAAAAACTCATCCCTAAAATTGTTCCTTCCTATGCCTCTGTCGCAAAACATTTCAAACGTAATCGGAACCAACTAGCAACAAAGAGGAATTCACGCATCTCTGTCGCCTCAGGCGACCTGCATAAATCATGCCCAATAATGAGCGAGCGGTAAAAAAAGCGGGCGCGCGCGTTGATACTTCCCCGAACATTCTGAATTAGGATACAAAAGGATCGAGCGGGTTCCTGACCGTGCATGGAATCTCTAATTGTCATTTTTATCGTATCCCAACCCGCTGGACTGAGTTGTTAACACCAAAGGGAAAAGTAGCAACTTTCTTTGGTTTGTGGTAACTTTCAAAAACACAGGGAGTAAATTATTCGAGACCGGGTGACGCTTTTCTCAGTAGCAAGTCGTGAAATTCGACCCGATTTCGGGCTGGGACAAAGCGCTGCACGAGACCCGGATCATGCAGTCATCATTTCAGCGATTTTCCACGCTCGATATCCTAGTTTCACGTTTTTCAAAGCCCTTAAAGAGCGAACCACTTCAGGACAAATACTGAAACTCTTTTTTAGAAACTCATTTTAGGCGACAGAGAGGCTGTTGCGGAGTGAGGAAGACGCATAGAACGGAACGCGAATGAGTGGAAGAAGGAGGAAAAGAAAACGGCGTATTCCCAATTCGTGGAACAGCTTCTCCTGCCGTGGAAATTTGGGAGAATATGGGTGAGCGCGGGTGGGAGAGGGGCGCGGCCGGGACCGAGTTCTCAGAAAAAAAAGTTGGAAATGCCCCGTTTTCTCCGCCTCCTTCTTCCACTTATTCGTCTTCCGTTCTATGCGTCTTCCTCACTCTGCAACAGCCTCTGTTTCGCCTAAAATGAGTTTCTAAAAAAGAATTTTAGTATTTGTCCTGAAGTGATTCGGAAGAAGAATTTCGTTCAATGAATTTGAATTTCCTGCAAGTTAATAACAAAATCTCTTGATTTTCATAAGATTCTTCTTTTTCCATTGAAATTTTCGAACTCGTGCACGTTTGGTGGGCGCAAATTGAACGAGCCAAATAAGCCAACGACATCGGCGCTTCGCCTCCATAAACACTTCAAAAGCGACGCCCTGAAATTTGCAAGGGAGCGTTTTACGACGCCCGATGATGGCGGCAATAAAGCCAGGGCACTAATACCGAGAGGATTCTCAGCGTTTTCATTGATTTACAGCAATCCTTCTAGTAAACGATGTCTGCTAAACATCCATTTGTTTGTTCCTTTCATTTATAAGCGGGATGCGTTATTTACGACGCGATTATTTTTGCGCGCGTTTTTAATGGCACCGCGATTTTCGAATGTGAGCCTCTCGGGGGCCTCGTTATAACGAGTGCCACCGAAGTACAATGTATTGGGGAACGTTAATGCCAGCGGTCGTTTGTAAGATGTGACGGGCTATACGCGATAAGGTTGTCGCTGGGAAAAGGGTTTTATCGAGTTTGGCCGGGTTATAAATTTTGTCAACGTAATGTTTTCAGGCGAAAAACGTGTTTTGGGAAATGATTTTTTATTTTTGATAACCAAAATTTGTTCAAGTTTGAATTATGAAAAATGTACGTCGTTTTATATTTACAAAACACCAGGAAACATAATCATCGAAACTACAGTTTCTACTTATTTTATGATTTTTGTAAAATGACTTTCATTGTGCGACATATCTAAACTACCGACAGAAAAATTTATTGCTCAAAACCCATAAATTTTACCACGATTTTAAAACGGCAACTAAAAGCATGCAAATAGGTTTTTCTAGCTCTGAGACAACTGTTTTGCAACACAGTGTAATAAAGTATTGCCAGTATATGTTTTCATCTTTTTTTCGGTCTGACATTCCGGTTAAGGCTTACATTATGTGACGACTTTTATCTTTGCGAGAAAAGCTGATGGCTTTTGGTCAAGCGCGAAGAATTTTTATTGAACCTGCGGAGATTGTCGGACAAAGACAGCAATTCTTATCAGCTTGGAAACGTATGCGTCGTTCAGAAAATTACGAAATTCTTTGCGCTAGGTTTCGCAGTGCCCTAAATTTTCGTTTCGAAATTTGAAAGCCTGAGTCATACATAAATCATCGTTACCTTTTTTGTACTTTCATTATTTCTTTTTTGTATTGATTAGGTACTTCAATTTCGAAAATCATTATCATCTGAATTTCTTTTTCTTTTCATTATATATGCGTACAAGAAGCGTTTAAGAACAGGAGGTATAAAAATCAAAATTCCGAGCAGGATGAGCTTCGGTTCATGGTCAACTTGCAGCATTACAATAAGATTAATTAGATTGATAAGATTCTAATGTATAAGCTTTTTGTTCCAGGCCAACGTATGAACCTGCTAAGAAATATCTCATAAAGGAAAACAATAACCGAAGATATGAATACACTAGGCGATCAAGTATAAAGCAACATTACATGACAAACTCAAAGTATTTCTGATAAGAAAACTATTCAACTTGGAAAAATTATAAGATTTTGAGAAAATTGCATCCTTTACTATGATTTAAAATTTCAGTGTTCCAAGCATTGAGAAATGGAAAAATAATAAGGAAATTTTAAGCGTTTAAGCACAAGAAGCAATTAAATTTTTTTCTAGTGGAAACCTGTAATTTATTTACACCTGAATAATAAATAAATAAATAAATAATCTACGGGTTATTTTTCTATTATTTGTGTTTTCTTCAATATTGAAGTTGATCATTTCTTTTTTGCGTATTTTTACATTAAATAATAATAAATTTCACCCTAATTTCCGGAGGGGTTCAAACCTCAAAAACCCCTGTTTGTCTACGCGCCTAAATCTTGGATATAAATGATACGAAATTCTCATATACATTCACTCTTACATTTATGACAACCATTTCCTGACGAGAATCTGAATGCCTGTAATTTTTCATGATCCCTATAAAAGTTGGTGCACAAAACGACAGTCAAATACATCATTCCAGCGCCCACAGATCCCATATAATCCGTTTTGTGAACGGTCCTTTTTAATTCAGCATCAATATTCGCTGTGCTATTATACCAATTAAATAGATCTGACCGCGAAACGGCGGTTTCTTTTCTTCCGCTTGCTATTCAGGCCCCCGGAGAAGAAGGGATTAGCCTCTTGCCCTATATAAATCACAACTTTACCCATCATCTCGACAGACAGGTTAACTAATCGTTGGGTGAGCAAAAGCATTTTCGGGTTTTTTGAACCTCGTCATTATTGAAACATCCTTTATCCTTAAAATAACCGAGAAATTTTTACGCAACCGCGAATTCGCTCATATTTGAACGAGGTCTTCGTCAGAAAAAATTTTCGAGATTTTTGGAATCCTAACAATTTTTATTCACAAAAAGTTATAGCACTACATTCACAATTTCAAAATCATAAAATCTCTTCCTGAAATAGAAAGAGATTTATCATTCACACAGTTGAATAAAATACAAGTCCTACTAATACTTTATAACTATCAAGTTTTGATGCAGACGTTAGGTAAGAAAAGCTCTCTATAAAAGTCCGAATCGCAAAAAAACTCGCTCAACGATCAAAAATGCACGCACTGAATTATGGGCGAGTTGAAAATCATGTCGAGATTGCGAGGAAAGTATTTCTCTGTTGAAAGAATATAAAAATAATAACTCTTTTCTTGCCGCCACGCGGAGTGACCGTCTACTTTACTTTACGACGAAGAAAATGAAACGTCAACTTTTTGCCCAGTTGGTTTAGCGAGCGCTCAGTATATACGGGCAGTTTTCAATTTGTTTGAACGTAAGAAAACTGCCACGTTGCAACCTACATTGAGCGGTATTGGAATCCTGCGAAAATGGAAAACGTGGAAAAAATGTCTTTTCCCAGTTTTTCATTAAACTCAGAGATAACTCTAGTATAATTATAAAGCCCATTTCAAGGGCCTTTTTCCAAGATGAAAAAAAAAACACAGAAACGTTATTCATTTTTGATTATGGATTTCTGCATCGTCATTCGAACGGAGGATTGACGTTAAATGTTTATTAATCAGAGCGTTAAGTAGATTAGCCGAAGCCAGAAACGATGATCGCGTTGCAGATCGAGCAGTGAGTAAATTGCATTGGTTCCTGTGTTGTTTGTTTGCGCACGGTTAATCTACTGATGGACAGATCGAATCTGTAAATGATGCGAGCGATTGGGTCAGCGATTGTTTCCGTGATCAATGTTATTAAGCTCCCGGGTCGTGTTAACGCAATCTGTGACTGAATGGAAAGTCAAGAGAAATGTGTAGTTCCACTGTCCTGATTTTCTATTCGAATGTTGACTCAATCGAGACAAAATCGATTTTTTAAAAGTTTTATGCACTGTAGGACGAAAGAATTTGTACCCTCGTGAGTTTTTCGATTTTCAAACGTATTTTACACGAAAAAAAAGTTCATAAAGTTTACGATGTTGGTTGTTGGTAAAAAAAATCCATTTTTTCTAAAGCTTCAACTTTCCTATTTTCATGATAAAATTCTCTACGCAGCATAAAAATCCATCCCAACTTTTCAAAACCTTTTAGCAATAACTAGCTTTATCCTGATTCCTAGTTATCAAACTTCTACTTTTCTGCTGATACGCTCAAACTTGGAAACGAATTCAAGCAAAGGAAAATTTCGCTGCAATTCACTTCAGTAATTGTGATCCAAGAAAATAACATCCCGGTTCACCAAGATTCAATTTAAAATACACGGATCTTTTTTCTCTCTGAAATATCATTACTTGCAACAATTGTCTTGGGACACGACTCGGATTCCGAGACATCGGAGCATAACAAATACGTCGGCCCAAGCCAGAGTATCGACAGATCGTCTTCTGCAAACTTTTAAATCCGTGTAACGCTAAAATACCAAGTTGGCGAAATTCCTACTTCACATTTCGATCGCAGCGTGAAATAGAATTCCGAATTCACATCAACAAATTCGCGTGTTTTTTCCCGCAAAACAGTCCGCGTATTAAGCGACAATATTCAAATGTCTCGAGAGTTTTTACAGGGTTGTTTATTCATGAGGCAACGCGACGCTCTGAGAAAATGAAACAAGTTTTTCACTCCGTAATCAGCTTATGTACCATTGTCGAGTTTTGTCAGCTTGTAATTGATGTAAATTCCAATCTATATTCATGTACCAAAGTTGGTAATTGTCGACCGTCTCTCAGGACGAAATTGTCGTTTTTCTAAATGTTGATTGCCTCATTAATCGTGGTAGAGGATAAAAACAGCCTTGTTAATCGCGGTTTGATGAACATGGAAAGTTGCAAAAGCGCTAATGAAACACAAGAAACTTTGAGCTTTCGCGAAACAACTAATGGAGCTTACGTGAGCTTTTCGTGATTCCGAGTGGTGCCCAGGTATGCTCTTTTTAAAGTCTCGTCAGCTACGGTTTTCCTGAAAAGCGTTATATATGAGTTTTGTTTGTTTCTTTTTTGCTTGTTGCTGCTGGGAAAACTGAGCACGAGTTTCGTACATCGTATGGAAAATGTAGATTCGATAAAGATGGGAGTGAGCTGGTGCATCGTGATGGTCAAAAAGTCGTTAAGGTTTCTGGAACGTTGTGAGGATAAGGGCTTTGACGGTGAAGGAATAAATAAATTATCAGGTTTTTTAAGTCGATTCGTATGTATGCATAAACAAACCTACAGTTGAAAGATAAGAGGCATAGAAATTGTTGTGAAAATTGTGAATTTTGCAAAAAAAGGCAGAAAATGTAGATTGGAATTGTATAACATGTTTTTCAAACTGAAATAAGTGTTATTTATGATTAAAGAATGTAATTTTTAACAGTGTATACTATTCCGGAAATAAATAGTAACTTATTAAATGTTAAAATATTTGAATTTTTAAAATGAAATTTTGTTTATTTACTGGATATATTGTTATTTATTGATTGAGTTTTATTTAAATATCGGATCGAAACAGAAAACCTGGAATAATTGATTTTACTTACTCATTAACAACAACAATCTTTTTTAATGTATGCTACTTCTCGTAAGTTGATAATATCAATCAACGAGTTTTTATTTTTTATATGATATGTATATGACAATCAATTTTTGGAGCCAATTTCTTAGAAAAACCATAATGGAAATGATAGAAAAAAAATTTTTTTTCTGCTTTTTCTCATGAAAATATGCACCTTTTCAATTTTTTGATAATTACAACTATTTCTGAATATGTCTAATGAAGAAATAATTGTTTCACATTCCCATTGTGAATTTTCAAGTAATTACTTCTACTCTTTCAATTGGTACTATTATCTATATCTTAATCTCTTGTATTTCTTAAATTAATAAACAAATAAATCATTGAGTTTTTGAATCAGTTTGTACATGAAAATAAAAAAATTATGTAGTCTGAAGATAACAGGTATAGAAATTGATGTAAAAATTGTGAATTCTGCAAAAAAAGACAGAGAAAGTAGGTTTGAATTCCTGGACATTTCGATAGAGTAAAAAAAGTTTTATTGATAAATAAGGAATGTAATTTGAAACAATGTATTTCATTTCGAAAATATATAGGAATCAATAAAATGAAAAAATAAAAAAATTGTTACAATCGAATTATATTCATTAAATAAATAAGTAATTATTTTTTGAATGATTTTTTTGAAAAATCAGAGAAAACCAGGGATCTTAGAATTATTGATTTTACTTACTCAAAAACAACAATAATCTTTTTTAATGTATGTTACTTTATTCTTAATAATATTATAAATAATTTTTCGAACGAGTTTCTTGAATATCCACAACGGGAATGATAAAAAAATTTTTTTTCATACTGTCTAGAATGAAACTTTAAACAAATTTAGTTGTTTTTCAATATTTATTTCATTTTTGATAATTTATAATAATGAAATAGTTGTTTTACTGTTCCTATTGTGGATTCCCAAGACATTACTATCATTATTCAAATAATTACAATTTTTTTTTTCATTTATTTCTTTTAGTATTATCTCAATCAATTTTTTATACTATTTCTAGTTATCCTTATTTAAAACATAATTTTTCTATCATTCTTATTGTAGAATCTTGGATTCTCAAGTAACTGGCTTCAAAATTAATCGTCAAACGACATATAAAAACAATCTTTGATTCGGTTACCTAAAAAACATGAAAATCGATTTCCATGTTAAAATGTGTAACTTTGCATTCTACAAATTTTATCATTTAAAAATTCGAATTGAAGTCGTCACAGATTGAAAATTTGAAGATCTTGAAAAGAAATTATTCTTCTTAGTTCTTCAAAATAAAAATAAAATGTTTGCCCCCACATATTTTTGTTCAATATTTTTGAGAGTTGAAGATTCAAAAAAATTTACGAAATATAGTTCGAATTTCACTTTCTCAGTACTCATTGATATATTTCCTATTTCAGGCTCAAAATATCAAAAAAAATCAAGTCCCATCTTTTTGTCATCCTCTATAAAAAACTTTTACAACCAGATAAAAAACAACAACAAAACCCATTTTTTCCAACAATTCATTTTGCCTGCAAGTTCTGTCACTTCAGTTTCAATAATTTACCGGTCAAACTGAAAAAGCGCATTTGTTTTCGCGTTAGTTCCACATGCAATTCACTCCCCTACTCTCTCGAAGTGTAATCGAATTCGGGCGGTCCGACTTACACTGCGGGTAAAAAAGACAAATGTTAACAAGACCACATGCCATTCGGTCATGTTTTATAAAGCCATTACAAAAGCCTGAGTGAATACTTTTGCCGCGTCTATTCATCAAAACGCGAGCCCAATACGCGGCACGATGTTTTTGTTCTTTCTGGCCAATAGCGAGCGTGCGTATAATAAATTAGCGAACCAGTCAAGGGTTCGAAATTTGCATTCGAGGTGCATTCATCCTTCGCTGCGCTGGCCTTCTCTCCATTTGCATACAACTCGTAATACATAAACACGTGGGAATCGGCAGATCGCATGATGAATTGTTTGATAGACTTCCCGATAGATTGTTTCGCTTCCTAATTCACAACAACGAAGAAATCGGAAATTTTTCATGAATCATTCACAATACATGAAATATTTTAAATCTTCAAATAACGTTCATAAAATCCCAAGAGAAAGCCAAAAACATCAACGATTTCATCAAGTTGTAACCAACATCATCTACACTCCCCATTTCCGTTTTATACGTGTAAATGAATTAAACGAACCCGAAAAAAGAAGTGAAAAAACAAGTTTTTCGATCCTGACATGTCTCTATTTCCTCAGCAGGGAGATAAAAGTTTCCAGAATTCGTGAACAAGTCTTCAGCCATATGTATGCTCATTTCCATACAAAAAGCTCCGGAAATCAATAAATTATCCACCTACTTTTCAAGTCGCTACATGATCGCTTTTTCTACGAAAACCCACCATTTTCGAATACCATTCCCACTTAATTTTCCAGGACCTCATCATCGACGTTCGGCCATCGCTTCCCAAAATTAACGAGCCAATGAACGATCTAGCTTCTGTCGTCGATTTCGAGACGCGACAAAAGTCACCAAATGGACCGCCGTTTTTATGGAAAACAATATCTTTATTCGAGCCTGCTTTGAATTCATTTATCTGAGGATTTTGTGAAAAATGTTACAAAAAGGTGCGAAAGTTACAGGCTTTCGTCGCAGAAGATCTTCATTCGAGTAATTTGAATTTGAATGAGGAAGATTGTGAAGTAAACTCCTGGTATTTTTTGTCGTTAGTTTTAGCTTAATTGTATGTAAGGGTGAGTGTTATTGTTATTCAATCAGTGTATCCGGAATTGAGATGGAATTTTTGCTTTGATTTCCTCCGATGATCTCTGTGGTGTATTCTTAATAAATTCACAGAATTGTTGAAGTTGCCTTATATTCGATCCAACTAATAAAATTTAAAAAAAGGGATCTTTTAATTAAATGCTTATTTGTCATTAAATTTATTGTATAAATTTTCTTGCAATTTTAGTAGCTTTGTCAAATGAAAGGTATAAACAGTTAAAATATTTACTGCAGTAGTATAAAAAAATGTATATTTATTGACTGCATTTTTTTTAATTACTTTTTTTTAAGAGTAAGTATCGAGTAAATAAATATTTCAGAATAAAAAATTCCTAATAATTTTATTAATTTGAAAGTAACAGAAATCATAACTTTCGAAGAATTGAAATTAGAAATGGTTGGCAAAGGGAACGTAGAAAAAAACTTACGAAATTGTTTTAACCTAGTGATTAGTAACAAAATATAGAAATTTTCGGAAATTTTGAAAATTTAGGAAACTGAACTATGGAGAATCGATTTATAGAAATTTAGACAGAAATTAAGAAAAATACCAAAATGTGTATCGACATATAAACAAAATAAAGAAATTCGAGAAGTATTAAAATTTTACGAAGAAACTGTAAAAAATATTTAAAAAACCTGGATTCTTAGACAATATAATTAGAAAAATAATAAAAAATAAATAAATAAATAAATGGTTGGCTGAGATAACATAGAAAAAGAATTTTTTTAATTATTTAATTTAGTGATAATTTACGAATAACAAGAGTATAAGAAAAAGTTGAATATTTAGGAAACATTGAACTATGGAGTATCGAGTTATAGAAATTTTAACAGAAATTCAGAGAAATACCAAAATGTGGTTAGAAATTATAAACAAATTGGAAAAATACTTGAAGTATTAAAATTTTATGAAAAAACTGTAAAATAGATCTAAAAAACTTGGATTTAACCCTTACTTGGCACACTTCCGTGGAAACACATTCTTGGCACTCTGGGATCATCTGCACCCCAACGACAAAAATTTCAATTACAAATAAACTAGTTAATATTTTGAGTCACCAAATTTGTTGACACTTGTTCAGAGCCTACTCTTTGAAGATGTTAACGTTATATATTCAAAAAATTGTATTGAGTATTATAAAAAAATTTTCAGAAAAGTAGTTAATTGTGCTGGTCACAAACAGGGCCATTTTTAGTGGGGTGCAAATGATCCCAGAGTGCCAAGTAAGGGTTAAGACAATAAAATTCAAAAAATATGTATGAAAAAATTTACATGAAATACCTGATCTATATATAAAATTAGTATTAAAAAAATACAAAAACTTTCAAACACTTCAGAAGTACGAAAATATAAAACATTCATTAGATATTTATATTAAAGATAGATTAAATTTTTTTAGCCATTTTTAAAAATACTGGAAATTTGTTAAAATCAGAATGAAAAAAATCCATATATGAATATAAAAATAAACAAGGAATTTGAAAAAAAATAAAACCTCAAGATCGTTATGGAGTTCAATAATTAGACATCGAATTTTAAAAATCTGTAGAATGAACCAAAGAAACACAATAAATCTAGAAAAATACCGCAAAATTGTCTGAATGAGATACAACACGAAGATTTCTGAAATACAAGAAGGATTAAAATTCTATGAAAAAACTGTAAAAAAGATCTATAAATTTTAGTTTTTGAGACAATCAAATTCGATAAATATTTTTGAAAAATTTACGTGAAATACTAATTATTATCAATATAATAAAATATTATTTATGAAAAGATTATAAAACTATAGAAAAGGTTTTAAACACTTTAGAAGTATAAAAAAAAAAAAAAAATTCATAAGATATTTTAAGTCTACGTAGTACAAGTTTTTTAAAAAATTTTTGAAAATACTGGAAATCTGCTGAAATCACAATTCAGGAAATCTATATACAGGGTGATTCAACATGACCTGAGCACCTGAAAAATTAAGATTCCTTGTAAAATTCTAAGACAATATTTCCTTTGCCACTTTTTACAAAACTCAAAAATAAAAAAGTTATTCAACTTTGAAATTTAAACAATAAATG
>JAPYZL010066733.1:0-12553 GCA_030522825.1 Platygaster orseoliae | reverse complement strand
TCATTTGAAGGTTGGTACTATATAAAAATAATATGCATTTAATACTAGCGACGCTATCTATGTGTCAGACCGGGGACTTATCAGCCAACCTGTTATAGAACTTCAGGCACATGATATTCTTTTTCCCAACGTGGTAGGAGACCACAATGTCCAAACCGTAATGACCAAAGATTTTCAAGTCCATCTAATTCAATGTCCAAAATTTTGGATTATTTTAGTCAATCTTAAATCTTTGAATGGTTGAATCCTCAAAATTCTGTTCAAAATTTCAAAATTTTGAAAAAAATTAAAAAACTGAAAATTTTCTGAGTAGTCGATAATGTTATAAGTAATTCGAAGAATTACAGACATTGTTCATAAATTTTGTATATTGTGATAATTATTATATTTTTTGGAAAAGTGTGTAGTTTATTTTAGTTTTATAAAAAAAATTTTTAAAAACTTGTAGGTTTTGAACAATTACAAAAAATTATTTTAAGTTAGATAAATTTTAATGAATTTTTTTCAATTATTATTGTTAAAATATAAAGAAAATGAAAAAGCATTGAGATAATTCTCCAGATTGTCGTACATTCTTTAAATTCAAATCATTTGTTGCATTTCAGATAATGTTAATAAATTTTGTATATCGTGAAAAATTTTCAAATTCCGAAAAATTACAGAAACAGTATAGTATACTACAAAATTTTAAAAATAATCTAGAATATAATATAATTTCGAGAAATGTTATTTGTTAAAAACTTTAATGGTTCGGTTAAACTAGAAATTAATAATTGATTGTTTTTCGCGTATTTAATTTCCATATCATTAGAAAGCTTTCGAAATAAAAAATTGATCCTCGCACAAAAATATTATATAATGATAAACATTAAATTTAAATTAAGAGTTTCAAAAAGTTTTCAAAAATATCGTAAATTATTGAAAACTACGATAATTTTCTAGAACTACTGTTTGTCAGATTTGTTCTTTGTTATCATTTTTTTTACATTCATTAAAAAAATTTTCGTAAATTTTTGCATTTCACATGTTTTTTTAATTTCTTGCTTATACTATTGTAAATATTTTATTCACAAAAATATCTCAAACATTTTATATGTAAACAATATTTCCCAAAATTGAATGAATTTGGTTTTATAATATTTTTTGGGCATCATATAATTTGTTGGACTTTATGGTTTGGACATTACCATACCCAATGACCAGCGTGACTATAAACGCGAGCTTTACGGTATTCGATCATGGGGAAAATGAGCATTTTTCTCACGAATTTATGGACTTTTTATGCATTGGAGTATAACCAAGGTCCGACTCGACAAGTGAATTTCCCGTGATGAACATAACAACGGGTGACAACGACGGTTCACGCCCGTTGAATTAGAGTTTAATTAAACTGCTGTTCGCGTCAAAGCCCTCGCCACTCGAGCAAGAAGGTTGCCGCGGAGACGCGGATTATTACATTGTCTCCGGCAGAAGGCGAATTTGCGGCTTTTCCGAAACCCACTTTTTCTACTATAAGGAACTTGACGAATTTTTCTTCAAAGACCCGAACTCAATAAAAAACAATTAGAAATGTCGTCCATTACACTACTAGTCATGTTATATACTTTTATTTCTACCATGCATGAAATACTAAGAATATTGTATTTTTTACTTTAGTAAATAACAGTTCTTAATATACAAAATATGGGAAATTAGGTACAATACGAATATTTTGAGTAATAGGGGAGACCGAGACATTTCTGGACACGGGGCATTTCGGGACAGTGCAAATAAGTAACAAATGCAACATTAGAAAAATTCCAAAAAATTATCTTATGTTGCTCACTAGGCATCTACTTTACCAGTTTGATCGATTTCACATGTAACCTATTATCTGTGGAGGAGTGAATGTGTTTTCTGACACGAAAACGTAAGAATTGAGTTGTGACATTTTCGCGTTTGTTTTTCACCAGGAACTGCGGAACATCAAAACAGAAGAGTAAATTTATTTCGTCTAGGCTTCAGAACATAACGAATATTCTTATTTAAACTGTAGTTTTTCGGTTGAGTCTGTATAGAGCGAAAACCCAAAAAATTCGTGCCGGGGCATTTAGGGACACCAAAATATATTTTCCAAAAAATATTGAAAAAGAAGAGAAAAAAAACCAGCACGCAGAGGACGTCCAAAGACATACCAGCAAGACTCTAGCGACGAAAATTGAAGACTACATGAAAAGTATCCGTAAGTGTTAAAGTCGATAAAAAATCCAGTGACGACAATAAAATACTTTGCTAATTTTTTAACTTTTGTGAAAAAATTGAAGTCAATAAAATATGCCTTGAAAACATATTTATCAATTTTAATGACATTTTTTCTGCTTCTACACGAAGTGTCCCGAAATGCCCCAGTACCGGGGAAATTAGGGACTATCTGCACTTTTAACTGTTTAATATATATTATTTATAATATCACAAATTGAAAAATCCTGTTGAGAGGGTTCAAAAGAAGAGGGTTCAAGCTTTCAGAAAATATATATTGTTCAACAAAAACCATGTTAATGAATTCGTAAAAATTCATAATGCAAAAAATGTCCCGAAATGCCCCGGTCTCCCCTACAATACCTTATATAGTAAAATTTACTATATTTGTTAATAAAAATTACTAGATTTTACTCTGAGTGTAATTGAAAGTGTATACGACTGTAAAAAAGTCGGCGTCACTTCCTGAAAGGATGTGAAACAATTTCGATTCGCTAGGACGATTTCCGGTGCGAGGGCGCAACGTTGACGGATCGCGTTGAAGTCGCGTAGATCACGTCGCGGCTTCGGCGACGGCGACGGCGACAAAGCCCTTTGGCCGCAAACGAGAACCGCGTCCATCGCATGCAAATCTCTCTTGCATTTTGAGCATGGAAATTGAACGGCGTGGCGAGTAAATTGTGGCCGAGTCGCGGAAATAAATTTACCCGGCGTGCGACGCTGCCGCTACAACGGGCATTTACGACCAAAGCAACTTGGTCCCGAAGCGTAAACACGATTTCTTCGCCAACAACGGGAAAAACAAAGAAACGGGAAAAATTCATTCACCTCGGAACAACAAATTTACAATGTTGAAATTGCGAGATTTTGATTTTGAGTAATTGTTATGCTGTCTTGATTGAAAATAGTTAAATTATGGTTATTTAACTTAACAGAGAGAAATGGTTTGGTTACAGCAACCATTGATTTAGAAAAATATGGACCAACCAATGTTTTGGATACTACAACCAAAACTTTGATTATAGCAACTAAATTTTAGTGTTATAGCAACTAAATTTTAGTGTTATAGCAACTAATGCTCAATTTTTATGACTGATACTTAGGTTGCAATAACTAATTATTTAGTTATCATACCTAAAGTTTTGGTTGTACTATCCAAAACTTTGGTGGGCTAATACTTTACTAAATAAATGGTTGCTGAAACCAAACATCCCTTTCCATATCCCACCCCCCGTAACCTCGTCCCTCCCCCGCCCCCAATTTCACCCCCCTCCCCCTCCGACCTCATCTCTCGGCCTAAATTCATCATTCGCCATATTCTGCCAAAAACCAAACCCTCCGATATCGATCACGATCCTCCTACGTTTTTTTTCTTCCCCGTTCCCCCTAAACTCTCCCATTTAATTTCACGACCCGAGACCTGAACCAACGGCGTAAGCGCGTTCATCGGAAAGAGCGTCCGTGTGTTGTCAATGCCTTGGCTCCGCTCCGCCAACGCCGCCCGTGAGAGCGAGCGAGATAGAGCGAGAGAGCGAGTGAGAGGAACCGCGCGACGTCCAATGACAAAGAGCGAGACGCCGGATGGAAAATACGAGGAGACACAAAATAGAACGAGAGGGAAAGACCGCGATAGCGCGGGGTTGGAGTTGGCTCGGGTGTAGTCGGGGTGAACTCCCCCCCCCCTCCCCTCCCCGCCCCACCCCCTTTCAGAGGGTGGCGAAACTATGCGAAGAATGTGCAATTAGTGAACAGAGCGTGGCACAGGGTTCCAGGGAGGGAGGGAGGGGGGGGAGTGGGGGTGGACGAGGGTTAGCGAGGGGGGTTGAACAAGCCCGGGGTGAAAATGCTCGGGAAAAGGGGGTGCGCGAGGAGGGAGGAGGGGGAGAAGGGGGAGGCGAAGAGGAAGCCTCAAAGAAAATGGAAAGAAAGGAAGATGGATGGAACGGCGCCCGAGGGACGATAAGAAAAAGGGGTTGGGGTGGATCGGTCGAGGGTTGGAGGGAGGGAGGAGTGAGGACGGCGTCGTCACCGTGTCAGCTCGGTAACCTTACGAGGAGGGTGCTCCCCCCTTTCCCCTCCTACCCTGGAAGGACAGGAAGGAGTCATTATTTTTTTTTTCTTTTTTTGTCGCAGGCGCCTAAATCCGGGGAGGGATGAAGAAAATTTATCCTGTCCGGCGAACTTTAATCTCGGTTGCTTTTTCGGGGGGTTGGCAGAGGGGCTGAGGGGGGGGGGGTGATTCGTTTCGTATGTAACGCGGCGTGATCAAGGGAACGGGATTAAACACACTCAAGTTGGGTCGAGAGATCGCTGTTTGTTGAAGCCTCGATTAGAGCGGTGCTTGAACGGTGAAGTCAATGGGAGAGCGGGGCTCCGCCCGGGGGACCCTATTAGCCGGGTGCTCTTGGTGTGTTGAAAGGTGGCCGTTTGCGCGTTCGAGGATGTCGGGGTTGGTCGAGTGTGTTCGTTTTAACGTGTTTCAGGTGGGTTCTGGGTGGCTACTGGGGAATAGTTATTTTGTTGTAGTTCGGCGCAAAATTTTAGATGCGACGGTGAAAATCTGACTGGGATTTCGAGATGATGTTTAGGGGTGTAGTCATTGGAGAGAGACTTGAAGATGAGAGATGTTTCTTGAAATTCTTTCCCATTTGATGGAATAGTCAGTGTCATTTTAACACATGTGGTCCCGCGTTATCTTACGATTAGTTTTAATCAGTCGAAATTACCTATTTTAATTAGTCAAAAAATCTGCTACTAAGAGAAGTCAAATAATTATAATAAATTGAATAATTTTAACTGGATTATTCGGAATGAATGACATTTAAAGATTGGCGATTTTTAACAGTCATTTTGCCTCATCAATAGTCGAAAATTTACTCTCTGAGATAGTCGATTTTGATCATCTCATAAGTAAGTTTTGATCGTTTTCAAAGCGAAAAAATAGTTTCTTGTAAATAATAAGGGAGACCGAGGTATTATGAGCCACTTTTTTATACGCTCAACGGACTGTTATCAAATTAAGTTTTCCTTCAAATTTCAACGCGGGATGTTGTACTATGACAAATTACTTTTATTTTAGTCACAATAGTTCAATCAAATATCTTCGAATTAGATGATTCCCAAATAATTTCAAAAAATGTGCATTTTCTCAAGTTTCAAAAATCTTGGGGAATCGTGAGCCACTTTTGAAATTAAAAAATTACTACAACTTTTGTTGAAAAATGGTAATTTATGTCTCTGAATGGCAATATCATTATTAATTAATATGAAAAAAAGTGAAAAATGATGAAAATCAATCTGAAATGCAATGCTTGATGCTTGCAAGTCCAACGACTAAGTGGTCATTCTGGTGCATTTCAAGTAGATTGCCCAATTGCAAATGTTTAGTGCTTACATTTTGCATAAACAATCATAAAGTAAGATGTAACATAAAAAAATGAAGTTAGCTAGTTAAATGTTAAAAAATGAAGTGGCTCACAGCTCCCCGCCAAAAATGGTTCACAATTCCCCGAACCCCTATTTTTATAAAATTGCCGCAAATAAATTGAGCAATGCTAAGTTTATGCACAAATTTTTTTTGTTTCAAAAGATAGAAGTCACATGAATATTATAAACATAATTACTTGCATGGATTCACAGAGATTTGTCACAATAATAGACCCCATACGAAGTAAAAATGATACTTCGAGAGCAACAAATTTTTATTTATTGTCAGAGCAAAATAACGATGTGGTTACGCACGTTCACTGATCATTAAAATATAAGCTTGTCATGAGACAAGTCAATAACAGTTGTTGGAAGCTGCCATGATTTACTAGGGAAAAAATATGGTGCTGGCTCACGATTCCCCGTGGCTCATAATACCCCGGTCTCCCCTAAAAAATAACTTTTAGTCGGTCAAAATTTAGATTCTTGGGAAGTTTCATACAACTAATAAATAATCAGCAAATAATTATTTGATCAATTTATAGTAGAAAAATGAAAACTAGCCATTTTCGTAGATTTTTTTAGTAGTTCCACAGTTTTTCGGTATTTTTATGAATTACTTGATAGATACCAAGAATTTGATGCTTTTGAATTCAAAGTTAAATTTGTTCTGAGTATCTGATGAATTTTTCAAAAACAGTATTTTCATAAACATTTAATTATTCATAAATTTTAAGTACTTTTCGAATTTTTCAGTATTTATACATAACGAGTAATTCGCTAATTTTCTTACGAGTTTCTTTATAGATTTCTGAAGTTAGATGTTCTAAAATTCAGCCTAATGGATTCTCAGTATTTTTTACAGATTTTGCAGTAAATTATATCAACGTAAATTCATAGTACATATTTTTTAGGTCACGTGTATTTGAAATATTTTGTCTTTTTACTAATTTATCAAATTTCGAACGATTTCTTGTATTTTTTTCGATTCTTGTTATTTTTATCGATGAAAATATTATAGATTTCTGAAATTCGAAGATAAAAAATTTAAAGTTTAATTGATTTTCCGTATCTTAGAAAATTTTACAGAGAATTTTTTAAAGATATCAAGATTTTTTATACTTCTGGGACTTTAAGCATTTTTCGTATTTCTTCAAAATTTATCAAAATTGAGTATTTTCTTGTATTCTTACGAATTTCAATGAAGACTTTTAAAATTTGATTCTTAAAAATTGAAAATTCATATAATTTAATGCAGTTCTCGTTTTTTTTTTTTTTTTTTATTTTTTTTTTTTTTCCTTTTTTTGTTGGTTTTCATAACATTTTCATATATTTCTTGTATTTTTAAAATCACATAAATTTTTTTATTTTAATGCTTTAGAATTCAATGTTTTACATATTTCCAGTAGTTGAAAAATTTTTTAGAAAATAGTATTTTTACATATTTTTAGTATTTCATCAATTTTGAGTACTACTACCTTTTTTAAAAATTTTTTAATACTCATACAATTTGAATAATTTCCGGTATTTTCACAAATTTATATAGTTGACTTATTCAACTAATCAAAATTTAAGTTTTTTTACGCAGTTCTCGTATTTTTAGTTTTTTTCTAATTATCTATTATTTCTCTTGGTTTGTAGGATTTGATAGAATTTCTTGTATTTTTAAGATCACATAAATTTTTTTATTTTGATGCTTTAGAATTCAATGTTTTACATATTTCCAATAGTTAAAAGAATTTTTTTCTGAAAAAGTATTTCTACATATTTTTAGTAATTCATCAATTTTGAGTACTACTACCTTTTTAAAATTTTTTTAATATTCGTACAATTTGGAAAATTTTCGCTATTTTCACAAATTTATATAGTTGACTTATTTAACTAATCAAAATTTAACTTTTTTTAATCGAGAGAGAACTTCCAAACATTTTATTTCACTTAATCAAATATTCAACACTATTCTTACACATCAACCACTTTCTAATAAATCAAGTCAAATTTTGAAAATATTGTTGAAACTAAAGCGTGGCTAGATGAACAACGAAAAATTGTTGAATCCCGCACATTGCCATGACAATTTTTCGAAAATTCAACATTTTCAAAATTACAAATAACGTCCAGACCCGATTTATTCTATCTGCGCGTCCGCTGTTTGCAAAAACGCGCGTTAAACAGCTCGCAGAGTTAGCGCGCGAAAAAGCGAAATGAAAAGCGCGCATCATCACTCACCGTTGTCAATAACCAAGGACCAGTCATCAATCGCGTTCCCGACTTCGATAAATATTGAGCGGCGAAGAGAGCGAGCTCCACAATGAATTCAAAGGATTTTGACCCTTGGCGAACTCTTCTTCGCGCGCTCGTTTATCAAGTCGGATCGTTCAAAGATTTGTGGAATCACTTTCTTGACTTTTTTTTTTCCTATTCGACCTCTACGGTTTTAATGTATCAATTAACGTTGTTTGCATCGCGCTGTGTGCACGTTAAAGAAAAACCGCCGATGGGATCAACATATCTCTTAGATTCTTTTCTTCATTGAGAATCCGAAATCTTGCTTAATTATATTGCCTCATTATATTTTTATTAAAATTAAAAAAAAGTTTTTTTTTATTTGTATGAAAGTATGAGTAAAATTGTGCTTCACGAAATTTCGGGTTCTCAATAGTTTGTCGATAGATATGAAAAATTCTAGTGGATGTTGGTGGAGGTCAGGAATCTGTAATTGGTTCCGCATACTCTTAACGAAGGCGCCCTAATCATTGAAAGTTCCGTAAAGAGCGAGAGGGTAGAAAAGGCAAGTGACGGAAATAAGGTGGCCGAGGTAAAGTGGGTGAGACGGGGGATTGGAGGGGGGGGGGTTGAATACTACTCCCGGTGCATTGGGAGGAAAATATCCGAGATTCCAGGGGAACCACGCGATGACTCAATTTCGCTAAGACCTTTAAATGGCTTGGCCATGAACCATCATCCCCCCCCTCCTCCCCCCTTCTCCTCCCTCTAGTATTGCGTTTCATCTCTGTTTTTGAAGGCCAAACATTCTTCGAGGGGTTCGTTATGTCGAGGGTCGAGGGTATCGGTCTTAAGAGGGAGAAGAATTTAGAGTTGGCAAAGTATTTTATCACATTCACGGAGTCGTACGCGAATGAACACGTTGCGAGTTTTTGAGAAAGAGATGACAATGATTTTCGGGATTGTTTTAAGAAGGAATGGTGATTTTTGAAAATTTATGCAAGGGTAAAGTGTGTATGGTGTTTTTGTATATATTTGTAGGTTGGTTGACGTTGGTAGAAATGAATGTATGGAATCGAGGTTTTACTGTATCAGCAAAAAAAATGTCCTGTTTCAACACAACTTGACATAAATAATTTTTTTTGTTGCCTCAACAAGTTTTGTTTGCTACCAAAGCACAATTACTATGCAATGGAGTTTTTTTTAATTTATCAATGAAAATTAAAAAAAAGAAATAATGAAAATGAGTGAAAATGATGAACAATGTACTTGTTGAAATCTAGAGGATGCAGCAAATGGCTTTCTGTTAGTTATCAAATTTAAATTGAATTCAGGATTTTTAATTTGACTAACTCAAAAATAACAGCAATCCTGGATTGAGAATAATTATAATTATAAATTTCTAGCAAGGATAACGTGGATAAAAGAAATTTGAGAAATTTTTTTGAAAAAAAAAAAAAAAAAAAAAAATAGAATTTACAAAATTTTAAAATTTTAAAACATCTGAAAAAATAATAAAAATATTAGAATTCTATGAAAGAACTGTTTTCTGAAAAATCTGGACGATTTATGAAACTTGAAGTTTTATACAATCGAATTCTGAAAAAATATAGGTAGTATATAAAAATCTGAAGAAATACTAGAAATCTATAAGAATACTATAGAACGCTAAAAAATGTTATAAACACTTTAAAAAGTGCGAAAACATAAAAAATTTATAAGATTTCTAAAATCAACGTAAATCTAATTTTCCCAGATATCTTCAACAATAATGGAAATTTATTAAAATTAGAAATCTAGAGCATCGAATTCTACAAATATTCGTACATAGCAATCTACAAATAAATTAGGAATTTATAAAAATACTTAAAACTTAAAATCGTTGTAAATTTCTATACTTCAGCTTCGAATTCTTAGAAATCTATATAGATACCAAAGGATGAAATAAAATTGTATGAATAAAATAAAATACGGAAATTTCAGTGATTTCTGAAATACCTAAAAAATATATTTCTTTTAGGACTTAATGATTTCTGATTTTAGACGATCTGGTTGATCAGGTTTCTGTAATAAACTTCCTCAGTTTTACTAATTTCGGAGTTTCGAAGTTATATAAATTTTTTAGTCCAGAGTCAAACATTTTTTACATACGTATTCAATGTAAGGGAACTCGATTTCAACTTTTTCTAAAATTTTTAATTTTTTCAATATTTCCTCATTATTTATACAAATTGAAGGGTTTTCTGATCTTATAATTTCTATATAACTTTCTGAAATTCGATGCTCTAAGAATCAAAGTATTCTTAAAATTTTAAACATTTTTATAAATTTCAAAGAAAATAACATCAAGAAACACGGAGAGAAATTTTTGGTTACAGCAACCATTCATTTAGTAAAATATAAGCCTACCGAAGTTTTGGGTAGTACAACCAAAACTTTAGATATGATAACCAAATAATTGGTTATTACAACCTAAGTATCAGTCATAACAATTGAACATTCGTTGTTATTACAAAAATTTTGGTTGTAGAACCCAAAACTTTGATTGATCCATATTTTACTAAATCGATGGTTCCCGTAACCAAACCATTCTTCTCCGTGCAGATTTTGTCGAAAAACACTTCCCGAACACTTTCATACAAAATTAATATTTCCAGTATTATATTCACAAATATGGTAAATTTTACTGAAGGTCAGTTACAAGAATCCATATTCTCTAAATCCAAAACAATGGAATTCCACTGAAACTCAGTGGTTTTTTACTGAAACTCAGTGAAAATCCACTGAAGTTACCAGTGGCCTCGTAACTACTGATTTGCCAGTGGTTGTTTGACTGAAAAATCAGTAGTTATTTCACTGGTAAATCAGTGGTTGACCGATTTGTCGTTGGTGGTGTCACTGAAAAATCAGTAGTCATATCACTCGTAAATCAGTGGTTGTGCTACTGATAAATCAGTGGTTGTGTTTTTTAAACTAAGTGCCCCAACCTCACCAAATATACTTTTCCAAAAATAGTATAAGATGGACTATTTTTAAATATTTTACGAATTATCAAAGCCTGTTTTCAAAACGATTATACAATATGTATGCCTGATCAAAAATCTGACCATAAAATGACAATTTTTGATGAAGAAAAAAATACAAGAAAAAAAAAATCACTACAAAAGAAATAAGATAAATCTAATAAAAGAAAAGTTTTTCTTTTTGTGATAAAAACTCTAAAAGGACACACCAGATTATCCAAATCAATCCAAAATGATAATGCAGTGCACTTACAGTATAGGGTAGTAGTAAAACAACATAAAACAACTGCAACAATTACGACTAAAACTAATGGCACTAACACGCGCACTCGTGGTTCACACATTACGCCTACCTACATTAACAACCACTGATTCAAACAGTGGGTTTACTGAATTCGCAGCTTGTAAAACTTAAGCTCTTACTACCACTGAAGAATCAGTTTAATTCTACTGTTTGACAGTGGTTGACCCAGTCACTGAAAAAATCAGTGCAATTTCCACTGATTTGGATTTAGAGAGTACTAGGTTCTGCATAATATTAAGCCATTCAGGCATAAAAATATAGTTGTGACACTGCTGGTAACCTTCTGTATGGTTGCACTAGCCATAAATATTTCTCTTTTCACACGGTTGTGACAGCCATACCGTTTTCTCCATGTACACAATGAGGGGGGTGGTGGAGGGTGGAGGGGAAGGAAGGATATTGAGAGGTGGGATATCTTTCCTCTAGCTGGCATCTTTCCTTATCGGTGCCGGCGCTTGGCTCGCTCGTTACTCGGGTTGAGAATGATAATGGCCCTTCTTGTTAAATTGAGCATCAGCTAAGTGATTTACGTTGATTGCCCGTCGCCCGCGACGTATCGAGCGCACATATCCGACATCGGGCGCTCGCGCGAGCGCCCTCTTCCCCTCCCTCCCCTGTAGTTGCCTCAGCGAGAAGGCTAAAGTCCTCCTCCTTCCATTCGCTCCTCATTTACATCCGCGCGACGTCTGACGACCCATCGATTATTACCGACGCGGGCATTATATTACTTGCATTCGCCTCGTGGGCCCGCGCCCAACAAACTGACGTGCCACGGGAAACAACTAGATCGGTGGCAAGTGTCGGTTGGGGAATCGGGAATTTGCATATATGGGGAATGGAAACTATTGTTTGGAGCTATTTTTAGTACACGGGAAAAAATAGTATATAGTGTGGAAAAGTTTTATTAACGAATCTGATAGTTGCTACGCTAGCCGAAGGCGAACGTTGTAATCAGATGAGTTAAAAAAATTAGTCCACACTAGGCGAGGATTATATAAGACTATATACGGACTATATAAGACTATATAAGGAATATTCAGGACTATAAGGCCTATTTAAGACTATACAGTTTAAGACTCTATTTAAGTGAAATTTGAATCTTTTTAGAGTAATAACTAGAGCAGGTAAAAATATGCTCAAAAAAAAAAATGAAAATATGCGCATAGATATTCCCAAAAAAATATTAAAATATGCACGAAAAAATGCAACTCTAAAAGTACATTATTGTATAATCGTTTTACCCATTAAAAAAACTTTAAAAAAGTAAACAAAAGGTTGTCGGGTAGTACAGTACAAAAAATTTCGTTAAAATTTTGTTTTTTTCTTGCAACTTTCA
>JAPYZL010066694.1:0-16080 GCA_030522825.1 Platygaster orseoliae | reverse complement strand
GGGAATATTCCTAATCCCGCTGACACGAAATACGGGATTAATTTTAATCCCGTAATTCAAATCATTGGGATTGGGAATATTCCCAATCCGTAATCCCGCCCAACTCTGGCTTAAAACCCTTGATCATAACTTTTGTTGAATGCAATAATTTTTAATCATTGAAATTTAATACTCGAAAATACCACAAAACTCTATAAACAACATAACATACAACAATTTCAAAAATCCATGAAGTACTCAAAATTTGTCGTTTCATACTCCTAAAATATAAAATAAAATATGTAATTTGCAATAATATTACGATCAAAATTTGTTACAATAATAACAATAATACAATAATAAGATAAAAAATTTTCCAGACATTATTTTCTAAAAAATTTATTAAATTTTCAAAATTCTAATTTCTAGAGTATCAAATTCTAAAAAACTACATTAAAAGTCATGGACAATGTCAAACATCATTTTATTGAATTTTCTATTTATCATTTTTTGTTAAAAACTGTCGATGATTTAGGATTTTTTTGGTAGTGCAATCCTGATCCCAAACATAATTCATAAAATAAAAATTATCCAAATTTCAGAATTCTACAGAAAAATCAGCCTTGAGATTCCGTACTTTCTAATTATTATTATAATTGAGTATTAATAAATAATATTAATATATTTTATTGCCCATGTTAATTATATATTTATTATTTACTATATTATTTTATACATTAATATTATATAATATTATAGATTATAGATTACACTGCTAGAAATTTTTGTATTATTTTAATAAACGCTCTTGAGTTGAATTGACTAGTTCATTGAATTTTTGTACAATATACAATATACAAGTCTATTGATTTAGATATACTACTGACAGATTTTAATATGCGTTATTGAAATTAATAGATAAGTTAATAAGTCTTAATTAAATGCACGTGGTTATTATTTTTTAAGTAAATCATAAAATGAACAAGAATCCTATGATTGAATTGGATTGAATTAAAAGTCATATTTTTCCCGACAGACTGTTTCCAAAAATAAAAAAAAAGTGTTATTTTTTTAATCAAAGAAGACATGCATTTACAATAAATTTTATTATTTTGATTGTTTGACCGTAAATTTATATTTTTTATTTATCATTTATTTTAAAAAACTGAAAATTATAAAAAAAGTTCATTAAGAAAAAAATTATAATTTATAATCAATTATAACATATAAAATTAGAAATTAGAAAAATTGAAAATTAGAAAAAAAGCAGTGTCGGGAAAAATGTTGTCGGGTAAATTGTTTGTCAAGAAAAATGTTGTCGGGTAAATTGTTTGTCAAGAAAAATGTTATCGGGTAAATTGTTTGTCGGGAAAAGTCTTTGTCGAGAAAAAGGTCGTCGGGAAAATTGTCTGTTGGGAAAGTGATCGGGTACCCTTCATCATAGTCTTTGCAAAAACCAATTATTTTGTATGAGACGCTCCTCCATTTTCAATTACAAATAAAAACGATCTCCAGGAGCCAGTAGAAACAATTAAACAACATATAATTGTCTCTCAAGCTTTCGGCTCTTTATTTGAGCCCTCATCAGGAAATATTGTTGAAAACGATGAATATAATTCAATTTACATTCACACAACTTTATCTTAAGGTTCCATTATTTGGTGCTTTATATTTTTTTCATTTTTTCTTGATGTATTCATTATCACGTCGTATGTATATGCTTCACCAATATTGGAACCTTAACATCTAACCTAACCTAACCTAACCTCAACTTGTTGAGGTTTTAACATCGTCACAACAGGTTCCAATATTGGTGAAGCATATACACACGACGTGATGATGAATATATCAAGAAAAAATGAAAAAATATAACGCACCAAATAATGGAACCTAAAGATAAAGTTGTGTGAATGTAAATTGAATTATACTCATCGTTTTCAACAATATTTCTTGATGAGGGCTCAAATAAAGAGCCGAAAGCTTGAGAGACAATTATATGTTGTTTAATTATTTTTACTGGCTCCTGGAGATCGTTTTTATTTGTGAAAAACCAATTACTTTAAATATTGAATATTTCTGCAAATCTATGCTTGAATTCTTCCAACTAACCTATTGGTGATGCTATTACTCGCTCTCTCGTCATCCACAACGTGATCCTGGCGATGTGTCTTGGCCCCCACATCCAAAGGCACCAAAAGCGACACCATTCTATTGGCGTAGTGAATGGCTTGGCTGTAAAGCGTGCTCTCTTCGCTCGCCACGAGTTCCTCTTGTTTCACGTTGCTCAACGCCCCCCAAACCCGGACTTGCTCCGCCGCTATTTCCAACGCCGACAGCTCCTGGAAATGATGAATCCTGTCCCTGTGAAGCACTGAATCCTTGTCCTCGGCCCCTACTGTCCTCAGGCCCAAATAACTTTTCCCTGTGAAGACCGAGACTTCGTTTTGCTTCGCCGCGTTTACGTACAAACGTTTTATGTCTTTTTGGACGTCTTGGTAAAAGGCGTCTTCCCAGAATTGCTGGTTCTGCCAGACCGCGTGTTCCTGGATGCAAGTATACGCGAATTGGAGCACACCCGTGCACAATTTACGGCAGAACGCGGTGGCAAGGGGCAAAAGGGCGGAAGCTACGCCGTGCTCGTCCATTGAAGAATCATCCTGCAACGGTATATTTGATTCACAATTTTTACTTGAGTACAATTCAAGTTTTACACAATTTACTGAAAGTTTATTGAAATTATAGTAATTAAAAATTTATAGAAAGATACTGTTTTGTAAAAAATATGCTTAAACCTTAAATTATATAGCATTGATTTGTAGAAATACATAGCAACACATAAAAATACTAGAAAGTTCTACAAAATCTCCGTAGATTTAATTTTCTTAAACATCTTTAAAATGTCAGGAATTTTAGATTTCTTGTATTCGATGTTAGAGTATGAAAAAGTTATTTTCATACTCTATTTATATTTATAATATTATTATAAAATATAATTACAATTTTTTTTTGTTTTTCTTGTTTAGCAAAATGTAATATTAACCTGCAAAGCGCAGTTCATCAGCCTCACAACCAAATCGAATTGTTGGTGCTCGAGCATGGCCTTGTTGCCGGCGACGTGATGCGACAATTCGGCGCACAGCGCCAAACGCGCCGCTTTCGATTTGAGCGCGCGAAGAACCGCGGGAAACGTTTTTCGCGCGTCGGCGATTTTGTTTTCAAAAATGTAATTTATGCATTTGAGCAAAACTTCGAGGCGTCGAGCCGAATTGCTGACGAGGGCGCGCGTGTCGGTTTGCACGAGGGATATGTGAGGCCCCGAAGGCACGATTCTTGGTTGCGGTGGTCTCAAAGATGACAATCTAAAAAGAAAAGAAGAAAAAACACATTAATTCAAAAAACATGTACACTGCCCTGCAAAAGTTTGGACTCACTTAGGAAAATCATTATTTTTATTCGTCCTCAGACAGTTTAATGTACATATTTGTATAGAAAAACATGCATTAAATTTGTTTTAAGTTTTAATACAATATTTCATTATTATAACATTATCATGTATATATTATATTTACATTATTATTTCATATTATTATTATTCCTCAGGATTTTAACAAAATTTCTATAGAGTACACTATTACAAATCCGTTTAGAAACTAATGTCTCCGTGTACGGCCGCAGTAAAATAAAAATAAAGAAAAATGTAATTCATATAAAAAATCAAAAGCAATTATTGACGAAAATTTAAATATGACATAATACAATATAATATACAAAAGAAGAAAAAAGTCCAAATAACATCATCAATAATAAAATACTAACAAATCGAACATTCTCCAGTCACTATAATACAGAGTACTATTGATACTTTCGACATCTAAGTCTCAAGCCGATCCCTAACTTTTTTCTGAGGAAAAGTGAAATACAAAATATTATATTATTAACATTCAATACTCTCAACCTCTGTTCAGTTTCTGTTTAAGGTGTAGTTTTCATTGCTGAATATAGAATTTTAATAATTATTTAGAACTGAAAGTTGGCCTTACTTTATAGTAAAACATCAATAAGGAGCATCAGTTGAGCATCGGCTCAACATTGGCTATACTTTACAGTAAAACCTCCATAAAGAACATAAACTGATCATCGGCTGAGCATTTAGAAGTTACACTTTGTGAGACTTCTTGTGTATGTTTATGGTAGATCCTATAATGGCAGGACATTGGAAGTTTCATTTGAAAGACTTCTTGTGTATGTTGATGATGGGTCTTACTATGGTAGGACATTAGAAGTTTCATTTGTGAGACTTCTTGTGTATCATTGTGGTGGTTTTTACTATGGTAGGATATTAGAAGTTTCACTTTGTAGGAATTTCGTGTATCATACTATGGTAGGATATTAGAAGTTTCATAGTTTTAGTTTGTGAGACTTCTTGTGTATGTTTATGGCGGGTCCTACTATAATAGAGCATAAGAAGTTTCACTTTGAGAGACTTCTTATGTATGTTAATGGTGGGTCCTATTATAGTAGGACATTAGAAGTTTCACTTTGTGAGAGTTTTTGGGTGTCATACTATGGCAGGATATTTGAAGTTTCACTTTTTGAGACTTCTTGTGTATGTTTCTGATGGGTCCTACTATGGTAAGACATTAGAAGTTTCATTTGTGAGACTTCTTGTGTATGTTTATGGTGGGTCCTACTATGGTAGGATATTATAAGTTTCACTTATTATTATGATTATTTCACTTATTACCCTATACTATTTCCTTATCCATAGTATAGGATAGGTTAGGTTGACTGAATCAGTGGGATGAAGTTTTTTATTATATAGAGAAATAATAATTTTTTTTTAATTCATTAAATATTTTGCTATACAAATACACGATTTTCCCAAGTGGATCCAAACTTTTGCAGGGCAGTGTTATTATTATTTTTTTTTTGTAATTGGAAACTTAAAAAGATCAAAGAATAAGATTTTTAAAACATAGTGATTTTGATTTAAAAAAAAAAGGCAAAATCGTTATAAGAATCAGATATTTTTTATGAGAATTCCGTTTTTTATATAGTCGACCTTATAAAATTCTTATAAAAAATAGAGACATATTTATTGAAAATTGTAAATTTGTTATAAAAAAATATTTGAGCCCAGTACGTTTCTTATAAACTTTGATATTTTTACAAAAATTTTTCTTATCTTATGAAAAATTAGTAATTTTCATAGGTTTTTTTCTTTTATATAAATTTACTTCAATTTATTTTTTATGGAACAAAAAAAAATTTGTAAAAGAATTTCTGCAAAAAATACAATTTTTTTAAGGTTTTCATAAGAATCAAAATCACAAGGGAAGATTCATAAATTCATCTACACGACGAAAACGTTATTTCTTGTTTAAAAAAGAAATGAAAATCTCTTCGACTTACCTCACTTTTAAATTACTTTTGGCCAAACCCTCGTCAATGATTGCCTGCACCTGTTCCCCGTTGATTTTTGGAAGCAAAGGCTGATGAATTCTTGCGAAGGCTCCGTCTGGTGGTTTCAAAATTTTTTGAACGTAGGGCTGAGGATTTGGGTTCTCGTTTGTGTACAATTGTTGAGCTAATTCTTGAATGTGCGTCAAAACTGATCCTGGAAATCGCAAAAACAAAGAGCTGCGTGAAATATCGTAAATAATTATAATAGCAATAATATTAAAAGTTATAAAAATGAATTTCATTATGTTGAACGAATAATATTTATATTATATAATTAAGATCAGATAAATTACAATATTTCACAACATTATTAACAACTGTGATTTTTATTTTTAGAAAACAATATATTAAATTTCAATGTAAATTTTAATATAAATTAGTATTTGAGTAGTATTACTATTATAAAAATAAGATTTTACTATATAATATTTAATAAATTATATAATGAATATTATGATGAAAATATCAGTATCATAAATATATTATTATATTTATTTTGTATTTGGTTTAAATACGTTAAACCTAAAATTGTAAAATATCAATTTGATCATTCACGTTCATCAATGCACAAAATTCAAAAGTTTTCAAATCGAAATCAATTTTTATTAGAAAATAAAAATTTAATAATTCAAATTTGATATTGGTACTTAGAATATTATTAACATTTGGAAAAATCAAAACTTTTATTTCTATATAAACATTATTGAATGAATTTTGAAAACTAACAATTTAAATAATAAAAATATATAATATTTATTAAAATCATGCAAGTGAAAAAATCTAGGATTTTACATAAAATTACGAAGTGAATATACTTTTTATTCATTAGGATACGAAAAATTTTAAAAAGTACAAAGAGCTACATTATCGTTCGAGAATTGCCGAAAAACTAAAGAATTAAAAAAAGTCTAAAAAAAACTAAAGACTATATAAAAAAAAATTTACCAAAAATAATAAATAATCATGAAAAATTAATAAACCTACATAATAATATAAGAAAAACCTACAAAACTCTTATAACATATTCGTAAAAATAGCACTTACTCTGATCTTGGGATTCCTGTTTGAGCTGTTCAGTAAAAGTGCTGTACAGCTCGTCCCAAACGTCACAGGGTCTCCAAGGTGTACCTCTTTCGGCGATAAAAGACGTAAAAAACATGCAATCCAAAACTCTCGTTGTAAAATCACAGCCAGTCAAATTTCGTTCTCCCAAAAACGCGGCCTGAAATAATTCACATTACATTCCAATATTTACACAAAACTACAATTACATTTTTGTAAAAAATAGTCATTTATGAATCGTAATTTCGGCATTTTTGCTTGTTATTGAAATGAATGAAAAAAATAAAAAATTCGTTTTGTATATCCCTCAATAAGAACTAACATTTCAAGAACATAAATCATGAAAAATCGTAGATACTTTATGAAAAGTGATGACAAGTTTCGGATGAATCCTGATCAAAGTTTCAAAAACACAACGCATGTCAAGTCATGTCAAGACACTGTTAGGACAGTGTTCAAGACAATTGTAAGACACGGTTAGGACAGTTTTCAAAACAGTTGTAAGATACTGTTAAGATAGTATTCAATACAGTTGTAAGACACTGTTAAAACAGTGTTCAAAACAATTGTAAGACACTTTGCAAGACAGTTGTAAGACACTGTTCAAGACAGTTGTAAGACACTTAAAACAGTGTTCAAGACAGTTGTAAGACACTTTCAACTCGAATATCTTTTTTTGGTTTTGAGTTTTGTAAAAAGTGGCAAATCACTTTTGGAGTCAGAAAAAGAACGAGAAAATTTTGGTAAATTTTGATCAGTGGTTTTTACCTCCACTTGTCGAAAAAAACTCATTTATTGTGAAAATTCTAAATTTGAATAACTATTTTGATTTTGAGTTTTATGAAAAATGGCAAGGGAAAAAAGTATTAAATTTTTGCGAGGAATCTGCAATTTTTTTAATATTAGAGTATGGACACCCTATATACTTAACTTTTCTTTTACTATTTATTAATTTTAAATTAATTACCTACAAAATTTCCTTATATACATTTAAAATTTATTTACTTATTCTTTCAAAACTTCTCCGCCCTGCAATAGTTCATCCAAATTCATTGTTTCTTGTTTATTTATTGATTCATTTGTTTATTCATTGTTTCATTTATTGTTTATGCAATATTTTTATAATGGGAATTGAGGGGAAATCATGGATATTGACGGGAAATAAAGAGAATTGATGGAAAATAAAGGAAATTGACGGGAAATAAGGAGAATTGATGGGAAATAAGGGGAATTGGCGGTAAATTACTGAAATTGACGGGAATTGACGGAAAATCACGAAAATTGACGGGAAATAAAGAGAATTGATGGAAAATAAGGAGAATTGACAGGAAGTCACGGAAATTGACGGTAAATCACGGTAAATCACGGAAATTGACGAGAAAATAATGGGAATCTAAGGAAGTTGCTGACACGGCCGGAGGGGGGGGGGGGCATCAAAGAGTTCTTTTTATTATATAGGAACCTAGGGAGAAAAAGATACTCCGACAACGTTAAATTTTGCATTCTAACACTAAAAATCATGCAATATCGTACTTACTTTATGAAAAGTGATGACGGGTTTCGGATGAATCCTGATCAATGTAAGACAGCTGCGATATCCTTGCAAAAGGTGGGCAAAGGTGCGCATGAAAACGGCGCGTATTTCCTTGTCGAGCATCGTTGGGTTCGGAGCACGCAGAATTAATGGGGGAAAAGCGTGATCCGCGCAAGCCAACTCCGGCTGCAAAATCAAGGAAAGCGCGTCTTGTGTTTGCGACAACAGCGGCTCCGACAAAAGCGGCAAAGAAACTCCATCCGGAATCGTTATCGAGCCGCCGTCCAAGTCAGCGATTATAACGTCCAACTGCAATTAAACGGAATTATGTTTTTTCATGAATTAACAATAGCGTTATAACAGAAATTATTGAATAACAATAAAAATAAAATATATAACGCAATTGATATAAATAAATAATTATAAAATTATTTATTTTATTATTAAATTATAAAAAAATTGTTTTTGAATTATTAAATTACTAAAAATATAAAAATTATTAAAAATAAAAATATTATATTTTAGTATTTAAATATATAATTAAAAAAAATTATTAAAAATAAAATTAAAAATAAATTTAAGAAACGTCAAATTATTTATGAAAAAATCATGATATATATTTATGAAAAATGACGGAGAATATCAATATACGTGAAATTATTGCGAAAAATTGTATTTGGTTTAATAAAATAAAGTTCAAAATTTCTTTAACAAAATTTTCGCATTGTTGCAAAATTTTTGAATTTGTAAATCAAAAATAGACTATGACTTGTAATAAAGGTTTGGTTACAAACCATAACCACTCATAATACTATTTCATAATATCATTCTATTCTGTTTACAATTGAAGAAATTTTAAAGTTTTATGACTTCGAAAAAAGATTTTGAACAAAAGTAACTAAGAATTAGAATTTTATCGACAAATTATTAGAATAAGTTGCGAAAAAACGGCAAATTATTCACGAAAAACCGAAAAAATGATATATTATTTATTTATTGGGAAATATGGTCAAATTATTTAAATAAATAATAACGTAAAAGATAAAAACATGAAAAGTTTAAATACAAAACTTTTATATGAAAAAGATGTACAAAAAAATTGTAGAAATTGAACAGTTTTCAGGTTTAATAACAAAAAAATACACTCAGAGTAACTATGACATTGCGGTCATTGATTAACATGGAATTTTCGCCAAAACGGCTAATTCCGAATTTCGTTAACCTTTGCAATTAGTTTCATCATCATAGTGTGGGCACTTGAAAATTTGGCGGATAAAAAATTTCTGCCAGAGCCATGATTCGAACCCAGACCCCTTGCAAGTACAGACCCAGTACTTAGGCACATCACCAAATCATCATAGTGAGTACAATGTTGAATTTACTATTCTAGAAGCAAAAAATTGATCAAAAACAATAAATTTTAGAAAAAATTCGGGAAAAAGAAATTTTGGAATTCACAAATAGACGATTCCAACCAATTTGGAAAGATTAGTATGTCTAATTAATGTAATGTCCAACCTTTCTTTTTATTTTACTCTTTAAATCTTTAAATAGTGTTTATTATGTTTAAAATTTCCAAATGTTGAAAAAAACCAAAAAAATTGATAATTTTCTACATAATCAATAATTTTATAAGTAGACAATATAAATTTTGTATATTGTGATCATTATCATATTTTTTGAAAAGTGTATAATATGGTTTTTTTTATTTTATAAACAAATTTCAAAAAGTTGGAGGTATTAAAAAATTACAAAAGATTATTATCAGTTACAGAAATTTTAATGAAGTCTTTTCGATTATTATTGTTGAAATATAAATAAAATAAAAAAAACATTGGGATAATTCTCCAGATTGCTGTAAATTGGATAAAATTCGAAAAATTTGTTGAATTCCAGATAATGTTGATAAACTTTGTACGCCGTGAAAATTTTTTAAATTACAAAAAATTAAAGAAACTGTGTAATATACTCCTTTTTTAAATATCAAAAAATGTTTCATAATACAGATAGTCTAAAATTTTTTAAAATTTAAAAATAATTTAGAGCATAATGTAACTTGAGGAAATGTTGGGTATCAGTTAAAAATTTTAATCGTTCAGTTAAACTAGAATTTCATAATTGATTGATTTTTGTGTGGTATTTTTGGGTATTTCATTTTCATATCCTTATCAAGTTTTTTGAAATGAAAAATTGGCCCTGGCACAAAAATGTTATATATTTGTAAAAATTCAACTAAAATTTCGAGTTCCAGAAAATATCCACAAATTTCGTAAATTGTTAAAAACTATGAAAATTTCCAAGAACTACAATTTGTAAAATTTTGTAGAGTTTTGCATTTTACATGTTTTTTTTTTTCTTCCTTATACTATTGTAAATATGTTATTCACAAACATATCTGAAACATGTTATATGTAAACAATATTTCCCAAAATCGGTAAAATTTGGTTTAATAATATTTTTTTGGAAATCATATATAATTTATTGGACATTGTGGTTTGGTTATAACTTGGACATAATGTTTTGGACATTACCATACCCAATCAATCAAATCACTTACAAGTTCAGAAAATTCGTATTTTAGAGAGCTATGGACCCCCATGATAAATGGCGTGGGGGTGCTGAGTATTTCGACGAGACCGGCAGGCAAAAGCGGAATGTACACGTGGTTGTATCGAAAGGGATACATGATTGCGGTCAGCGCCCGACATGCCTCTGTTAAGCGTGAGTAACTTGCGGAATGGAACAATATCTTGTGCTCCGTCATCACGGCGCAAAACAACAGCAACACATTGCGAATACCTAAGAGCAAATTGCATATAGTGTATTATTTTAAAAAATTAACAACAATAGTATATTTCTTCACTAGCGTGGAAAAGTTTTTTTCAAAAATGAATTATTTAACCTAACCTAACTTAACTAACATAACACAACACATCTCAAGGCATGTCAAGGAACGTAAGACACATGTTAAGACGCTTTGTAAGACACATCTTAAGGCACTATTTAAGACACTGTTGGGACAGTGTTCAAGACAATTGTAAGATACTGTTAAGATAATGTTCAAGACAGTTGTAAGACACTTCCAAGACAGTGCTCAAGACTAAGACGCTTTGTAAGACACATCTTAAAGCACTATTTAAGACACTGTTGGGACAGTGTTCAAGACAATTGTCAGATACTGTTAAGACAGTGTTCAAGACAGTTGTAAGACACTGTTAAGACAGTGTTCAAGACAGTTGTAAGACACTGTTAAGACAGTGTTCAAGACAGTTGTAAGACACTGTTCAAGACATTTTGCAAGACACGTGTCAAGAAGTCTTGTAAGACACATTTTCAAGCAATATTTAAGACACTGTTGGAACAGTGTTCAAGACAGTTGTAAGACGTTGTTAAGAAAGTTGTAAGACACTGTTAGGACAGTTTTCAAAATAGTTGTAAGATACTGTTAAAATAGTGTTCAAGACAGTTGTAAAATACTGTTAAGACAGTGTTCAAGACAGTTGTAAGACGCTGTTCAAGACACTTTGCAAGACACATGTCAAGGAACGTAAGACACATGTCAAGAAGTTGTTTAAGACACATTTTAAAGAAATATTTAAGACACTGTTGGGACAATGTTCAAGACAGTTGTAAGATACTATTAAGACAGTTTTCAAAACAGTTGTAAGATACTGTTAAGATAGTGTTCAAAACAGTTGTAAGACACATAAGTTTTAAATGAGTTGACAAATTCTTCCACGCTAGTCAAGAACTATATTTTATTCAACAATGTGTGGAAATGCCAGTTTTTCATAGTCTGAGCGTGCGGAAAAGTGGCCTTTTTCACACGGCGTTGAATAAGGAAATAAACCTTATACACATATGTTCATTTATTTATTTTTTTTTTGACGGTATTTTTGACAAATATTCAAAAAAAGGAATAGTGAAGCAAAATAATTCTTTCAATTTATCAGGAAAATTTTTACGAAAAACATAATCCCTTCGATCCAATTTCATAATATATATTTTCGTACTTTCATTTATTTATACTTTCATCTATTTATTTATTTATTTATTTATTCACTTTTTTACGTTGTTTTTGAAAAATAATTGAATAAATAGCAAAGCAGTAATAATTTTTTTGATTTTACGTTGTAACACCAGGAAAATATGTCTGAAATGTTTGTATTTTAACCTCATGGTAACCTTCGCTTTGAACGAAATGATGAGCTTAATTGTAGAAGATGATATAACGATACTAAATTGGCTCAATTTAATTGTCAAGTTTAACGTTCGCATTTACACGTATCGAGATATCAAAGAAGAAACTTGAAATGTGAAATACTATTTTTTGTTTTTTTTTTTATCTTGCAGTTTCCCATAATTTTTTCTATTGCTTGTTAAAATTTTTTTTATGTTCATGCAGATTTGTTTTTGTAAGTAAAAACATGTTCAAAAAATGTTTTTCTGAGATTTTCCAAAAATAATGTAAAACCTTGAAAAAACAAATTCGACGAAGCCTCGAAGAAGGAAAATTTTCAACATTTTTATACACTAGTGATTTTAATTTTTATAAGAAATGGCGAAATTTTTATAACAATTAGAAATTTCTTATAAGAATTCTATTTCTTATAAGTTTAACCTTCAAAATTCTAATAAGAAAACATCTTTTTATAAAAACCAGTGACACTTTTATAAGAAATTTCAAATTTTTTATAAGAAAATATTTAAGCCTCGTATATTTCTTATGAACTGAAATTTTAATGACAAAGATTTTTTGTAAACATTTCAACAGGAAATAAAATTATATAAGAAAAGTTTTAATTTCAAGAATCTCAAGTTTGCTCTTTTTTAAAACGACGAATTTCATCGTCGATGATTCAATGAATTTTTTTTTGTTTTTGATTATCGATAGTAAATCTCAAAAAAAAAATTCTCGTGTGATTTTTCAACGTTGTAAACTTTATGAAGATAATAAAAGCTGGTGTTTACCTAATTGTTGAAACAACAAATTTACACTAGTATGAGTTATTGGAAGCGATGGGCTGATTGGTGGTTGGAGGGCCTGACGGTCACCTGCCCCAATACTAAATCGCACTTGGGGTCCACCCGCAGGGGGCACTTGTATGTACCCTGAAAAATAATTTTTTTTTTATCAACCCCAACATTTTTCGAAACTCCAAGTATCCTTAAAAACATAAGTACTGCTTTTACCTAAAATGTTTCCCACCAAAGTTTCTAAAGGAATATCCATATTTTCCACGTAGGCTGTGTAAATTATTCCCAAACAATTCTGGAAAAAATAAAATATCACGCATGTATCAATAAAATTAATTAAAACTAACGAAAATTCATGATCGTAAATATTCCAATATGAAAATACTGATAGTAAAAACAATAATAAATAATAATAAGAATATATGAAAATTATCAAAAATATTAACTATCCTAGAATGATAAGAATTTTTTTCAACACAGAATTTGTATAGTATATATTTGGCTATGATAATGTGTAAAATAAAAATTTTAAAAATTGATTTGACAAAATGAATAATAAAAAAAAATGGTAATCTATAAAAATGCTGAAAATTTTAAAAACTTCGAATCCTGGAGTATCGAGTTCTAGAAATCTACATAAAACTTCACATAAATACTAAAATATTTTGAGTCATTCTAAAACTGAAAAAATACTAAAAGGAATAGAAATCTATGAAGGAACTGTTTTCTGAAAAATCTGATTTCATACTTTAGATTCAGACCCATAAAACTTCGAATCATTTAATTCTAAAAAATGTATACAGCAATCTATATAACTCATATATATCTATAAAAATAACAGAACTTCAACAAAATTTTAAAGAGACTCAAAAATACGAAAATATAAGGAATCTTTAAAAAGACTAAAAGTTTATGAAACTTTCTATTGTAGAACATTAAATTTGAGAAACCTAGATATAAATCCACAAAAATACAAAAAATATAAAAAACAAGATATTTATTGATACTCAAAATTTATGTGGATATAATTTTTTCGAGCATATTTAAAACTGGGAATTCTAAAATTTATATGGAAATTTATTCAGCTACTCAAAATTCATGAAATTTAAAATTCTATAAATCTATAGAAAAATCCATAAAAAAACTAGATATCCGTGAAATTACCATAAATAATAAAAAATAAAAAACCTTAAACCTTTCAAACACTAAATATTTGGGTATGCATTATTTTTTCGGAAATCTATACAAAAAACCAAATATCTTTTAATTTTTGGTCCCCAGAACATTAGATTTTATAAATTTATAGAGCAATTCATAGAAACACTAAAAATTTTATAAATACAAAAAAATAGCGAAATTCAAGAATTCTAAAAAATGATTTCATTCTAAGAAGATATTACTTTCTAGAAAATCATTAAAAATAGTATAAATTTATAGAATTGTGAATCGTGAAATATTGAGTTTTAAAAGTTAACAAACAAATTAATAATAAAATAATAAAACTTTATCTATACTGTAGAAATATAAAAAATACTGATAGTACTGGAAACAAAAAAAGAAAAGAAAAAAAGTATCCAAAACTCGATGATATAAAAATCATGAAAATATCTTTCCAATAGTTATATAAATAGTATGTAAAATATTTATATAACTTGGAATCTCTTAAATTAAAAAAAATCACAAAATTAAATCCAGATAGTCAATGATAAAAAATTATAAAAATTATCAAGACTAAAAATCTTATAAAAATGTACAAAAAAATACCAACATTCAAGTATTTTAAAAAATAATTTCACTCTAAGAAGATATAATATTATTTTCTTGAAAATCGTTAAAAATAATACTAATTTATAGAATCGTGAATCCTAAAACATCGGATTCTAAACATAACAAGGATATCCATAATAAAATGATAAAACATTTTTAATATCGCAGAATTATGAAGAATACTGAAAGTACAGGAAACAAAAAAAGAAAAAAAAGAGCATCTAAAACTAAATGATATAAAAATCAAGAAAATTTCTTTCCATAATTATCCAAAAGTTTATAAACTATTCGTAAAATTATAAAAATTATTTTAAATAATATTCATTTTATAATATATTATTTTATTATATAATTATAGAATATTATTTATATTATTGTATACTACAAATAAATGTTGTTAAATAACATAAAAAAGATAAAAAATTAATAATCAATCTATTAGAAATTATATAAATAATATATAAAATAGTTATATAACTTGGAATCTCTTAAATTCAAAAAATCACACAATTGAAACCAGATAGTCAAAGATAAAAAAAAAAGATAAAAATAAATAAATAAATAAATAAATACAAGAAAAAATGTGAATCCCAGAGTAGGTATATTTTTCTAATAAACATGAAAAGTAATATATTTGTTGTATATAATATTATATAATATTTTATATAATATTATTATAAATTCATATATTTTTCAAATAAACATGAAATTATTATTAAGGTTGATCCCTTTGTAGATGTATTATGTTATAAACAATTGGTCATACTCGAAAAGTTTCGATGTAATTGAGCCTTGAAACGAGCACCAGGCATTTTGGGGCGAACATAATACTGTGGTGCGCTATGTGGTTCGCGGGCAGAGTTTTGCCCAAGGTTCGATTGTCGCCGTCCACTGGATCTTCCTCCTCGTCCACGGGTTTGCTCGGTGTTATCGAGATAGTTTCGTTGAAACACATGCAAGCGCAGTAATGCCGGTTCGCGTCTATGTCCGTCAGAATGGACACGAAAAATCGGGGCTCCTGTCGCTCTGTCGACAGAGCCCATCCTTGAGGTTGACAGAACTTGAAAAACGAAATTCAAAACTTAGGATTTAAAAATATATACAGGGTGTATTAAAAACTACGGACGATAATTTGTATGAATTTTCTTCAGATTTTTCTAAGACTAAAAGTCCTCTACAACTTTTTCTGGCAGAGATAGAACTGGCGGAGATATTCGAGTTTGAAATTTAACCAATAAACGCGCTATTACGAGGAGTGGGGATGAAAACCACGGACTAAACTCTACCCAAATTTTCTT
>JAPYZL010066636.1:0-14779 GCA_030522825.1 Platygaster orseoliae | reverse complement strand
TTTTTCATCAAAATACTGATTTTTCTATGAAAAATCGCCTGGTCAGCAGTTGGTCAGCACTTGGTCATCAAAAGTGCTGACCCCATACTTTGCTAGGGTCGTTTTACCCTCTAAATTTCTTCGAGTGAAATTTCACTCGAATAGAGTGAGAATCCTGAAAATCACTCTCGAGTGGAAATTTCGCTCTATTTGAGTGAAGTTTTAATAGTTTTAGAGTGATAATTCCCCCGAAAATATGGAGTAGCTAATTCATTCAATTTTTTCGAGAGAAATATCGCTCTAAAATGATTGAAATTTCACTCTAGTTTGATTTGCAAGATTCTCACTCTATTCAAGTAAAATTTCACTTGAAGGAATTTAGAGAATAAAAAAAGGTCGAACTTTTAAGGTTCTTGTACTATAAACTTAACTTAAAAAATGTTATTTCCTCTAGAAATTTTTATAAATCATTTTTTTTCAAAAAAAATTAAGTCCATAAGAAATGTACGATGTTTAAATATTTTCTTAAAAAAAGTTTGAAATTTTTTATAAAAGTGTCACTTATTTTTTATGAAAAAAATTTTTTCTTATTAGAATTTTCGAAGGTCCATGTTGTGAGAAATAGAATTCTCATACGAAATTTCTATAAACATGTTTAGAAAATTCTTTGTTAGGGGCATCGTTTCAATTTGTTTTTTCAATGTTTTACATTATTTTTGGTATATCTGAGACAAAATTTTCGTGTGATTTGTCAACGTTTCAAACTTTAGAAACATTTTTGTATGTTCACGAAGTTAACAACGTTGAAAAATCACACGAGAATTTTGTTTTTTGAGATTTACCATCAATGATTTAAATCCTCAAAATAGCGAATTCAGTGAAGCCCTTAAAAATCGTCGACAAAAAAAACTCATCGAATCATCGATGATGAATTTCAAATTTTTGGGTCAAAGGGTCAAATTTTTTAAATTCTTGTAATAAAAAATTTATTTAAAAAACGTTATTTCCTGTAGAAATATTAAAAAAATATTTTTTTCAAAGAAACTACAGTTTATAAGAAATGAACGTGGTTTAAATATTTTCTTACAAAATATTTTAAATTTGTTATTGAAATTTTTTTCTTATAAGAATTTTTTAAATTCGACCTTATAATAAAATTCTTTTGAGAAATTTCTAATTTCATTAGAATTATGCCATTTCGTATAACAATCAAAATCACTAGTGTATAAACATTTTTAAAAAATTCCATGTTAGGCGATTCGTCGAATTTGTTCTTTCAAGATTTTCCATTTTTTTTGGTAAATATTAGAAAAAAATTTTGGTGTTATTTGTCAACGATGTAAGCTTCATGAACATGTATTTATTTTGCACTGGAGGATCGTGCATATTTTTCAAAAATCAAATTTGAATTTTCAAAAATTAAAAAATTAATCAATGTTCGATTTATCTAAAATTTCAAAAATACTATGAACTATTTAGTCACTACAACTTAAGTATCTTTAAAAAAAATAACAACAGTTATAAACTGTTCAACTAAAAAATTGATGCAGGAAAAATGCCAAGGAACTAAATGTACATTAAAAAAACATTTAGGTTATAAAAAAGAAAAGAAAAAAATAAAACAAGATAATCGCAATTACAATCACAGTTACAACGTGAAATTACATCAATTACTGATGACTGAAAATATTCAATATTGTACAGTTTTTTTATGAAACAGAGTAAAAATGCTCTCACATTCAAATTTGCTCGTTACATGGTTTACACTAACAGGATTGTGTCAATTTACGAAATCGCTGAGATACTTGGAAAATTTCCATGATCATTTCCGAGTTACTGTACTATTTATTTGGGCGTCGATTTTCAATTTCAAACGACTGCAATTACGAAAACTCACTATGCGAATTAATTTAATTTCCAGCAAACAAAGTTATCCTTAAGGGTGGTAAACTCTGTTAACGAAGGTATTTGTTACAGGATTTGTAATTAAATCTTCATTATTCGTGACCAAATGGAAGTCCACAGGAATACCTTTTCCAAAATTGTTATTTAAACCTCAATTATTTGCACAAAAGGCATAGTATGACAAATACTTATTTTGTTTCCAAACTTGATGTTTCTGTATAACATAATATTTGAATGATGCATGAAAATGTCCACAAACTGTTTTCATCGAAATAATTTCTATTTGAAAACGAGTAAAATTCATGAAAAGACTTGATCAATAATCAATATCAAAAAAATTGTTTTTCTTGAGTTTTTTGATGTTCAGTTCGTAACCTATCCATTACCGTAATGTTGTTATTTGAAAAATTGTTGAAACTTTATTGATATCATGAAAAATTCCAAATTATCCGAAAACAGCGTTTTTCACGAGAAGAGCACTTCAAGCTCTATTGGATTTTTCAACTTTATTCTCGTGGTTTCGGAACTTGCGAACTTTTTTCGTGACTTGCGCATAATAACGTTTGGTCTGTGTTTTTAGCGATTATCTGAAAAGTTGTTTGCTTAAAAACTAGGTATAGTTTTTTGAAACTCCTACTCACCACTAAGTGAAAACACATTTTTCACTCGATTCAACCAACATCAGATTGAAAAGAATTTCATCAGTTTTGCCAAAGAATTCTACTCCCAGTTTAGTCTGACTACACTTGTTTTCACTACTTAAAACTAAAGACGTTGTAGACTTTTCCGGTGTTTTCCAAAATGTTGTTTCATTTCACTCGGTGAATTTGGCTGTAATAGAAACGCTAATTAAGGGAAAAAATGCACTTACCAATTCTGCCACAGCATTTTTTCTAAAGCAATGTTCTTTATACTGAGCGGTCGAGTCTGATTATGAAGGATTTTTCTACTTACAATTCACCGACATTCGCCGCAATTCTCAGCGAACAGCGCGGGGAGAATTCCAGAAAGCTCCTTACAGTAATTCGGAGTTACAAATTTCTTTCTCTACTTTCCTTCTTACATTTTATTATTTTCCGTAGTTCGGAGTGACCATAATTTACAATGTGAAAAATAATAGCTGAGAGGGAAATCGTCGATAACCTCTAAGTGAGGTCATTCACTTAGCAAAAAAGTTAAAAATTATTGTACCTTTTGTACTTGGGAATGAGTGTACTTGATTTCTGAAATTAAAAAAATCACGTACATGCGGAATTTACATTTGTTACTATCCCAATAGAATAACGAGTGAATTTCGCAATTGTTAAATACAGAGTGCCAACTTGAACTACCTTTTATATTACAAAAAAAAAAATTCTCAACATGCAAGGAGAAAGTGAACAAAAACAAAAGTACAAACGAAACGCAGCAAAATGTACCGTGGACAAGACCTCATGCCGAATCGCTACTCTTTCGTAATTTCGGCAATAATATATCTCTCAGTCGAGATTATCGGAATTTTTCTCTCAAAGCACGGAAAGCTCGGTACTTCGGTATTCCGTTAGAGTACGTGGATTCTATTTTCAAAAGTGCATCCCCCATTCCTCCAAATACTTTCTGGCATTGTACTTCATTCCACGACCATTGAAATAAGTATTTCTACAACAGTTATCTTACAGTGAAACTTTGACGATTCATGAATAAATAATGTCGCGCTGCGAGTTTAAAAGTTACCCGGCTATATTTCGCGATTCAAAGGATCCTGGATCGTTTGATTCCTATTGCACAATTATTCATCAGTCGTCAAATCAGCGATGAGTAAATATAGGTTTCAAACATGAAAAGGTGCTCATTTTCAGTAAACCATGAAATTCGCAAATGCCCCGAGTAGAAAAATTGATAGTCCACTTGTCCTCATTTTTGGAGGATTTTGAGAGAAAGAAAAAAAGTAGAAATTGACGGGAAGGAGACAATTTGAGGATTTTCGAAGAGGAAAAAGTCCCAAAATCCACTTTTTAGGGATTTTCTCCAAAAATCCTCACTGAATCATTCTCCTAAAATCTTCTTTTGTGCTTTTCTCATCCTCCTTTACTATTTAAAAATCCTCATCGTTCTACTAAAATACTCATTCCTTCTCCTAAAATCCATTCGAAAAACGGCATTACTAATAAAAACCTTGATACCGTATAGATAATCTCTTGAGTAATTACATTGAGAAAAAAAATTGTAATTATTACAATACTGTATAGTAAACGGGAATCACTCAGACATATTGTACTTTTTGCTAGATAATAATGTAAATTTTGCAAAACCGTATATAGTATATTGTAAATATTGTTCAATGATATTGTTGCAATAAGTATATTTTGTTGTGAAAATTCTTTCACATGTTTCATTTTTAACTTTACATCTTGTACTTTTTACAATGTTATATTGTAATCCTTGTATATGGTAATACTGTAATTTTTACGGCTCTAAAACAAAATTTCATAAATGAAAATAGTAAGATTCACGTAATATATATCAGTTTTCTGCATATAAAATGAGAAAAATAAGCATTTTTAAACAGTAAAAGCTGTCAGTGACAATAATTCGTGACATAAGCTGAATCACAAAACAAGATACAATTAAGGAAAAATTCGAAAATGTATGGTAAATTTTACTATACACAATGAATTTTCGCCATGCATATTTTTACATGTACAATATTTTCTCTTTGTACATGAAATATCATATTTCACAAACTTACAAACTAAACAACAAGTTATTAAAGTTACAATATTTTATAACATGTCTTACTATACACAGATATGAGATTATTTTTAATAGTAAAGTGAAAATTGCAGTTTGTTTCAGACGTTGAAGTATGAATCTGTAGTTTTAAAAAATCGTGTAGAATTCAAAAAAATCCGAAAATCTGAGACATATTTCAGAATTCTAAAAAGTTCGAAAAATTTGTAGAGTTTCAGTAAAAGCGACTTAATTTCTTAGATTACGGATGATTTTGAAAATCCCGCAAAAATACAAAAACTGTGTTAATGAATCAAGAAATATTTTATCATACGAAGATCGACAATAGTTTTGTGTATTTCAGTAATGAATTGCAAATTTGAAAATTTTTTTAAAATTAAATAACAAGTAAAGACTCAAAGATTGTCATTACTTCTAAAATAATAAAAACTTTTGTAGACCTTCATAAATAAAGATCAATTTTTCAGATTGTGGATAATTTTTAAAATCTTCAAATTTAAAACGTTTTAGCATACAGGGATTATCGACAATTTTTGAAAAATTCAATACAATTCCGAGAACTTGACAATCTTTTTAATTAATTATAAATGGAAAATAATTGAATATATTTGACAATTTTGCTTAACAACATTCTTCTTCTTTATATATATGACAACGAGTTAAATTTTTTTTAAATGAATATCATTTAAAAACTTGAAGATATTCAACACTTCTAAAAATGAAATTTTTTGTAGACTTTCATTAATGAAGATCAATTTTGTAGGTTGTGAAAAATTTTTAAACTCATCAAATTGAAAACGTTTTAGCATACAGGGATTATTGTGAAACATGTTAAAATTCTTTCACATGTTTTGTTTTTAACTGGACATCTCGTAATTTTTACAATATCATATTGTAATCCTTGTATATTGTAATATTGTAATTTTTAAGGCTGTAAAACAAAATGTCATTAATGAAAATAGCCGAGTTCGCGTAACACATATCAGTTTATTGCATATAAAATGGGAAAAAAGCATACTTATATAGTAATAGTTGTCAGTGCCAATAATTCATGACATTAGGCGAATGACAAAATAAGATACAATTTAGAAAAAATTCGGAAATGTATGGTAAATTTTACTATATACAATGAATTTTTGCCATGCATATTTTCTCTTTGTACATGAAATATCATATTTCACAAACTAAAAAACAAGTTATAAAAGTAATAATATTATCTAACATGTTTCACTATACACAAATATTAGATTCTTTATAATAGTGAACTAAAAATTGCAATTCGTATAGTATGATTTGCATGTGTTAATTTTTAAATTTCCAAAATCGTTTGGGAAAGACTGTTATTCATCAACCTTTACAACTCTGTAAAGTTGTATAGTTATTTGAATGTTGAGAATTGTTACTTATTGGAAAATTGGTTTGTAGAACCCTGATGATGACCAAATTGTGGTCGAAAGCTTGGTGGTCAAGGATTTTATTAAAATGATAAACGACTAACCACAACGAAGTTTTATTGACTCCGAGGGACCGTTTTGCCTCGGAGCGAGACTACAAAGATATTACTGTTATTCATATTGTACTTCAAAGAATATGACGATTTTACTACAAAATATTGTGATAAGTAAAATAATTATTGCAAGATTTGCTATAATATTGTAAAAACTGCAATATCATTGTAAAAAATACAAAAATATTGTACTTTTTGCAATTTGTCCGGCTGAAAGTGCAAGATTTTTTTCTCAGTGTATATATATTACTAAATGTAACTATACGATTAAGTTATTCACTTCCAACCATATGTAATACTTTCGTACTGGCAAAAGCGAAATTTTACACAAAAAAACATACTGTGAAATTCATAACTTTTTTGTATTTGTAATTTTTACGGCCGTAAAACAATATTTCATTAATGAAAATAGTAATATTCACGTAATAAATATAAGTTTCTACATTTAAAATTGGGAAAATAAACATACTTATATATATATTAATAGCTGTCAGTAACTATAATTCATGACATAAGCTGAATGACAAAAGAAGGTACAATTTAGGAAAAATTTGAAAATATTGTAAATTTTACTATGTACAATGAATTTTCGCCATGCATGTTTTTACATGTGCAATATTTTCTCTTTTTACATGAAATATTATATTTCACAAACTAACAAAATAAGTTATCTGAGTTACAATTTTAAAAATTTCCAAAATCGTATAGGACAGACAGTGATTCATATTGTAATTTATACAACATTACGATTTTACAATAAAATATTGTAATAAGTGAAATAATTATTGCAAGGTTTCTAATAATATTGTTAAAACTACAATATTATTGTAAAAAATACAGAAATATTGTACTTTTTGCAATTTGTCTGGCAAAAAGTGCAAGATTTTTTCCTCATTGTACATATATCAATAAATGTAACCATACGATTAAGTTATTTAGTTCCAACCATGTGTACTACTTTCGTGCTGGCAAAAGCGAAATTTTACAAAAAATACATATTATAAAATTCATTACTATTTTATTTAAAAAAACTGTATAAAAGACTTAGTATACTACGGTGCAATTATAATATTATGGGTTCGAATTGAAATATTCAATATTCTTCCTTGAACTTGTAATATTCTTACTGGAAAATTTGAGGGGTTTTCAGAGAATATCTTCAATTTGATTTCATGAACCTCCAATACTCCCACTATAAATTTTTTAAGGATTTTGGGAGACAAGTCATAAGTCCTCGAATTCTCCTTTTTCTTCTTTGATCCTTATTGTGTCTCACTAAAGTTAATATCAAGATATATTAAGACTGATAGTAGCAATTATCGGAGATTTTTTTCCGTTCTCCCTCCTCAAATCCTCCAATTTCTCCCCTCATTCTCGTTGCGTCCTCCTGAGAGAATCAAATGAGGGCCAAAGGACTTTGGAATTTAGAAATTTTGACCATAACACACCTTTCAAAGTCAATGTCAAATTCTATCAGTATTTGATAATGCTCTTGTACCTGATCATTATCCTCTTCTCCGTTACATTCACCGAAATGCGATAGCGATCAATTTACGTATTACGTTTTAATTATTGCTATGATGGGGATACGCACAGCTTAATGGATGGAAAAATTTTTCCGCCAGCGTTTACCACAGAATCAATCCGTAAATTAATCACTATTCTCCTCACTCCATCCATACATCATCGTTATCCCCGGTAGAAATTTCATGCAGAACGAATATATCCTTGATTATGAGAAACGCGTGGATTTGAGCTTGGCATGATATGGATATTTATGCCTTGCGAGCTGAAAAGTTACATTAACTTTTATCTCATATTGCAACAATTAACCGATAGATATAGTGACTGAGGCAGAATAGAAGATAAAGCTTGAATAGAATACGGTCTTCTCATCACAAATCGACCAGGTGATTCAGTTTGGACTTTTTTGGAATAAATTTGACATTTCACAGTTATTTTTATGCCTATTTTTTGTTTAAATTGTATAATTTTACCAAAAATGAATGCATCATAAAAGTTTTTGATCAAGTCAATTTGTAGAGATTTCATTTCAAAAAATTTGGATGATAATTAAGAAGGCTGAATCGTGTAGTATCAACAAATTCGTTAATATGGATTCTTCATTATCTTCATAAAACAATCTATTTCTGGAGGTTAACGCGTCCGAAACCGAGTCCTCAAACTTATAAGCTCCCGAAATTCGAGATGAAGGATGTTTTAATCACTGGGCTTTACTGTTAATTAAGTTAATTCTATTGTTCAAAGATCGTAAAACTTCAAAATTCGTGTTTCAGAGAGCTCTAATTCTTCGTATGAAAGTTTGTTTCATGAATTTATCCGGATCAAAAAAAGCAGATAATCCAATTCTTATTTTTATTATGACATTCCTTCATTTTAAATTCAGCCAAGCTAAATTCGTAGGTTTTTGATGTTTGAAAATTGGAAAATGTGAAATGGAAATTCTCGAATTCCTTATGTAAACTGACAAGTTAGAAAAAGTGAATTTGGTATTTTCGTATCTCTCTGAACCGCATTATTTCATTTTTTAAAAATCCTCTTCCATTATAAGAGAACTCTGGAGGAAAAACCAGACCAGTAATTTCGAAATGGGAAGAAATACATTTGTCGTTTCAATTTGGATTAGTGAATTTTTTAAAGTTTGTCTGTTATTACTGCGTATTAACAATGATAATCCCTATTTATTGTTCGATTATAAAAAGTAGTTAATTTAAATTGTATTGTTTACTTACTGCTTGAAAGTAAGAACGACTAACTTACATATCTTTTTTGAATTAGGCATTTTGACGAATGATTTTTACATTTTACAGTTTTTGACAGTTTTTACAGTCATGATATTCGAAAAATCAAAATAGTTCGTGACTTGAATTTTTATTGAGAAATTTTGAAAACTGTCAATATTTTGCATGAATCATTAAAAAACTAAATTAACTTCATTGTTGTGAATTCGTATTGATAAATTATGTAATTTTTTGTATCATTGTAATTTAGTATTTGAACTTCAGTAAATTGAATTCGTTGCGAAGTAGAATATTAAAAAATACCAAGAAATAAATGAATAAAAAAAATTGTTAGTGTTAGTTTAACTGTTAAAAAATAAAAACTTGTGAATGAAAAAAATTTTTCATTGCACTATTTCGAATTAGGAATTTCAGAAACTGTAATTTTTTGTTATTGTTATAATTTTTGGTGAATTTGTTCCAATGAATAGAATGTACTGCATTTTTAGACGACTATAAAGTAAAAAATTACAATATTTATCATATATAAATTTTTTATTGCAAATTTAACGCATTATTTGCAAATCATTCGAAAATATCAAATTCAAGCTTGGATCATTAAAGAATCAAACGAAAAATATTCATAAAAATTAATATGGCATTTAGGCATTGAAATTTAAAAATCACTCATTTTATATCTTTTAGGATAACGATAAATAAAATTTCCAAAAGTTACATTTTCAGGCAATTGAATTTCTTGTTTTTCGTTAATCAATCCCAGAACTAATTGTAAGAATTTTAAAATTTTTCGCCTTTCCTTTCAACTTTTGTTTTCTATATTAAAGTCAATGAAAAAATCAGTTTCGAATTAACTTGCAGATATTTTTTCAGTTGTTAAACACGAATTCAACGATTTTATAGTGTTTTTTACTATACAACATTAGTACAAACAATTTATTTAAATATGCACCATATCAAGTTTATAAATATTTTCATAATTATTCAAATAGGCATTCGAATTCCTTATTTTTCGTTAACAAATCCCATAACTAAGAATTATGGTCAGTTTCTGGCCTTTCGTTTCAACTCTTATTTTTTATACTAAAATAATGTAAAAATCAGTTTTGAATTAACTCTTAGATATTTTTTCAGTTCTTAAACACAAATTTAACTACTTTATAGTTTTTTTGTTGATACAACCATAGTTCAAACAACTTATTTACATATACGTCTTATCAAGTTTAAAAAAATTTTTTGTAATCATTCAAACATGTTCACAAAGTTTATAACGTTGAAAAATCGCAATCAATGTAAATAATAGTTTTGATATACATATTCTAAGGTCTATACAGTTTTTTGATAGTTTAAACAGTAAAATGCTCCATAAAAAGTTTTTGATTCATGTTTTTTACAGTTTCTAGCTACCCAGAAAAGTGTATAATTTTTTTCTAGTTGTGATAGTGTTTCAAAAAACTAAAAAAAATTTGGACCATTCCGATAAAAGTATTTTTAGTTTTTTACAGTTATGCCAATCTTAATAGATTTTGGGAGTTTTTAAAAATCTTATTTATTTATACAGTTTCTAGCAGTTAAACAGATGAAAATAGTTTTGACGAAAACAAAGTGACTTTTTATATACTCTCATTTTTGAAGTGAAACTTCTCTACTCCAGTAAGTGAAATCGAAATCAGCTGACGATTGTTGGAAAGATTTAACTGCACGTTCAGTTGGCGCACGCCGGAAATTTAAATGTATGTTGAATTTCATACCGGCAAATAAAATTCATTTTACTGTTGAAACGAATTGGAAACTGAATGAATATAAGTTACGTTGGAATTGAAATTCAAAAAAACTTTTTCAATAACAAAACTATCGATTACGGTTTATTATATAGCATGGAATAGATACGAAAATTCTAGAAATCTTTGAAATACCTAAAATCTGAAAAGTTATAATTTCTATAAAAATCTTTGAAAATATTCAAAAAATTTCAACTTTAATTCCTACAGTATCGAATTCAAAAAATTTAAAAAGCTGAATAGACATTCATGATGCTCGTTCATTGCTCAAAAATGAAAGAATTACAAAAATTATCGAAAAGATTCGAAAAAAAAATTCTAAAACTCAAAAATCACAAGAATTGAATTTTGCTTATATTGATTATAGATTTCAAAATTAAAAATCAAAAAATTGTTTCGATTGACCTAATACAAAAAAAAAATATAGAAAAAAATGTTCATTGAAAATTGAGAGAAAGTGATGAAAATAGTCAGTTTTCTTATAATATAATATAAAATTCCCTTGAATATGTGAAGTTAGAATTTTTTAAGAAATCTATGAAAATATAAAATATTTTCCAACTTTGATTTCTACAGTATCGAATTTGAAAAAGCTAAAAAAAATTCATAATGCTTGTTTATAGCTCAAAAAGCAAAGAATTACGAAAAATACCAAAAGTATTAGAAAAAAACGAATCTGAATCTCAAAAATCACAAAAATCGAATTTCGCTACATATAATTCGATTATTACAAATGTATCATTCTGGACTGTAAAATTATAAATCATAAAATTTAACAGAAAAGAACTATATTTTTCTGAAACGAATTTTTTCTTAATAAATTGTTGAAAATACTAGTTCATAAAAAAAAAGTTCACAAATAACATGCAATACGAAATTTTTAGAAATCTTTGAAATACCTTAAATCTGTAAGGTTATAATTTTTAAAAAAATCTATAAAAACAAAAAATATTTTTCAACTTTGATTCCTACAGTATCGAATTTCAAAAAGCTAAAAAAAAGTCATAATGCTCGTTTATTGCTCAAAAATGAAAGAATCATAAAAATACCAAAAAGATGAAAATGAGAAAATCTGAATCTCGAAAATCACAAAAATCGAATCTCGTTACATATAACACAAACATCAAAAATATGTGATTCCAGACTTCAAAATAAAAGATCAAAAAACTGTTTCGAATGACTAACTAATAAAAAAATACAAAAACGTAATGTTTATTGAAAATTGAATTAAAGTGATGCAAATAGTCAGTTTTTTAAATAATATAGCATGAAATTATAGAATTCTGTATAGTGATCCGAAAAAACTTTGAAAATTGTTGAAAATACCATTTAATAAATGAAAGTTTATAAATTACATGCGATAGGAAAATTTCTTGAAATATTTGAAATACCTTGAACCCGTGAAATTATAATTTTATTATATAAACAATCCATAAAACTGTAAAATATTTTTCCAATTTGATTCCAAGAGTATCGTATTTTAAAAACTAAATAGACTTATATGATTCTCGTTTATTGATAAAATATCAAAGAGTTACAAAAAATGCTAAAAACTTTAAAAAAAGACAGTTGTGTGTAAAATAACACACGGCAGAAGTGAACCAGAGTCGAAAAATTTTATCCTCAAAATATCCTCAAAGTCTTCCTTTTTATGCTCAAAATGTACTCAAAGTACCTAAAACGGAAATGAGCAGGATATTGAGGATTTTTTGAGGACATTAATGTCTTCAATTTGTCCTCAATATGCTCCTACGGGAGCATATTGAGGATTTTTGAGGATTGACGTGAAAAATTTCAGGGAGCATATTGAGAACTTTTTGAGGACTTTTTGCGATTTTCATGCAGCTAAATGTCTTCAAAAAGTCCTCAATATCCTGCTCATTTCCGTTTTAGGTACTTTGAGGACATTTTGAGGATAGAAAAAGACTTTGAGGATATTTTGAGGACAAAATTTTTCGACTCGGGAAACTTTGCGTGCGATTTTAAAAAGCAAAAGTGTAAAAACAAATACTACAAAGAAAAAACACACCGCAGAAGTGAAACTTTGCGTGCGATTTTTTTTAACAGTTTTGACAATCTTGAAAGATTGACAGTTTAAAATATTGACGTTTTTCATAATTCATATATGTATTCTAGGTTCAAGATACGCAATGTTTTTTGAACAGTTTCAGAAGTTTAAAAAAGCTTTGTCCAACAGGTACGACTGTAAAAACTGCTGAAAACTGTAAACATCCAAAAAACTGACAAAATACAGTTTGAATAAGTCTCACGTGCAACCACTGTTAAATACATGATAACAAATTTGAATGTAGTCTAAAAATCAATATGTTTAAACAGCTGAAAATCGCAAAAAATGTATAAAAGCACATATTGAAAGTGTCCATCAAACCGCAAATATGACATAATAATCCTCTCACACCGCGCGACAACTCTGCACAAAAAGTCGAGCCAGCAATTCACGAGGGGAAAAAAAGCCCTGACCCGATGTTCAACTGACGTTTCAATTTGGATTTGTGTATTACTTATTTATCGCTCGTACACGGCCGCGGTGGATCGATACGAATCAAAACCGAAATGGTGGAATGTCGCACTTGGTATGAATGGATAAACAATTTACGCGTGATTATTGGCGCGCGAGGGAAAGAAATAACCTCGTGCTTTGTTTTCCGCGATCGTTTTCAATGGAACGATACCGCGTCAACGTTACGGGTTTCAGCTCCAAAATAACGTCACACGCCGGACGAAATCAGGGCAAAAAAAATTTATCGAGCGTTTTAATGTCGCACACGGGAGGCGTTGTTAACATAATTCATCGCGAAATCCCTGAGATTGAATTTTTTTTCACTCATTGCGAATTCCCGATGAATCACGGCCGGACGTTTACAGCCGGAATTTTAAATACAAGTTACGGCGAAAATTCGCTGCTTCATGAGAATTTATGATTATACGAAAGTTTTATGAGGCCTTGTTTTTTTGCTAGCTTCCTTCTGGCGGAAATATGATTACGCCGACGCTGTTTGCAATGGAAACTCGAGTGGTTCGATCGGAGACATTTCATCGGGAAAACCTGGAAATGTCAGAGAACTGCGGTGGCTTTGCTGGAATCGAGGAAACGTGGAAAGGAATGCTCGATTTTGAGTTTTTGATCTAACCACACAGAAAAAGGCTGCATACGCTTTATAAATATTTCACTTGCAATGAGTATATCTCATTTTGTGTAGGTTAATTATGAAGATACTCTCGACTCTCGATTCACTAAAGTCAGGTTACGGTGTAATGAGCCGTGACGAAGGAAGTAAACATTCTCGAGGCTGCCCGAATTCCCGTGCGGCTTGCCTGAGTAATTTATTTCTTTCACCTCCGGTGGGATCGAATTGTAATATATATCATATTGTGATGGTTTTCAGTGGAAGACAACTAGTCGAGTGTGGGAAAGAATTTTTTTTTAATTGCAATTTTTATGTCCCTGAAGTTCCAAACGTTAAAAAATAAACGAAAAATTAAAAAAACTTTAGCACGTGGGTGGACATGAAAATTAAATTTTTTTTTTTTTTTTCATAAACGTTTGGAACTTGAGACACATCAGTTTTTTGAAACTACTTGAAGAAAAAGAAATTTTCCGCAAATTTTTTGTTCAACTTAATTTTTTTTTTCTACAACATACGTTTTGTTATTCTAAAATTTCGATCATAAAATTTCAGTCCTGTTAAGAGATATGTTTGATTAAACATGTTGTATGTAAAAAACTAAATCATTCCTACGTATACAATGAAATTTTATGAAAATTCGTCATTTTTAGTTAGAAAATGTTCTCAGACAATAATTTTTACATCGATCACCTCCTTTGCCATGAAAAAATCTCTTCGGTTTCATGGTAAAAAAATACATCAAAAAACAATTAGCTTATAAATTTTATGTTCATGGTTATGATATTTTGCTGTTTTGTGATAGTGATTGATCTTTTTTTGCCATTTCATAACTATTAGGGGAAAGTGGGGTAGTGATGGCCATAGGGTAAAGACGGCCATAGGGTAATGACGGCCATCACCATTTTCGGTACTTAAAATTGACGTAGGTCTAAACCGTTTACTGTGACAGAAAGCTTATTCCATAAGCTT
>JAPYZL010066630.1:0-11966 GCA_030522825.1 Platygaster orseoliae | reverse complement strand
GCGTTTTGACGTCGAAACCATTCCACACTGCCTGCGCATGTCTGTAGTCTGCATCCGAAATGTCACTATCGTTGAGGATGCTGTGGAAATGGTCTTTCCATTTCCACAGCATTTCTAGTGCGCTAAAACTCTTATAGCTTATCTACTTTGTTCTGCTGTATCATAGCAGGTTGGGTTAGGTTTAAAATTATATTATCAAAACGCACAGGTGCTCGAGTACAATGTACCGCACGGAAAGAAACTCCGCGCTCAGATATTCATGGATACTTACAAGATGTTGACTCCTTCATGCAATCTTACAAATGAAAATCTTCGTCGTGCTCGAATTGTTGGATGGTGCATTGAATTAGTATGAATTTTCAATAATTTTGTATACAAACATTGCGCAATTTCGCAAACATTTAGATAATTGTTTCCTTTGTTAAAACCGAGAGATTTAAATGTAAATAAATTTATACATATTAGATATTGAAATCTTAATCAATCATGACTAATTACAGAGGATAATTACACAAAATTTGATTCATTTAGTATAAATAAATATTAATATGTCAACTGAATATACAATGTAATTTTTAAGATCCATAAACACTCATTCACCAAATGTTTCAAAATTTGCTCATCTAGATTCATTTATATTGCATTGTCGAAGACGACATAGTAGATCAAGCACAGTTTCGAAGGGGACAGCAATGTTGGCATTGGAAAGATGACGTTGCACTAGCTGCAATCAATGACGGTTAAATAATCGAACAGTCTGTGTACCAGTTACTCAGAATGCATTTTCGGGGTGAGCCCTATTATGTAGAAATGATGGAAAAATTCGGCGATGTTTGTAAGAAATTATATCAGTTATATCACCTCCAATATCACTGTCGTAGACTTCTTTGCGTTTTTCATCACGGATATTTTTTCTACCTCGTAATTGCAATACCAGTACTTTATCCTTGTCTAGAATATATAATTTTTCTTCGCAGACTTTACACATTTGCATTACAGCGCACTGTCAAGAAAATTTACTATCAAGGAAACCAATCAACTTTGATAAGTTTACAATACATAATTGTATTACGATTGCCGATTGTAAAACTGCAAATTACTCCTTTATTCTACCTTTCAAGTTAGCCATGGTTATGGTAAAAATTTTTGTAATTCTAAAAATTTTTTTATCGATAACTCGAGAGAATATTGCGAAACTTTTGAATCAATTTACATAAACCGGTTTCTGAAATTTAGAATGATGTTGAATATACGAAAGAATATAAAAAAGCTGAATAAGTTATGAAAGACATTGGTATATATTACCAAATCCAAGATGATTATTTGGATTATCATGAGAAAATAACGACAACTGGGAAAAGTGGGCGAGACATCGAAGAGGGAAGATGTACCTGGCCAATAGTTGTGGCTCTCGAGCATGCTACTCCTGAGCAACGTGAAATATTGGAAGTATGTATTATGAAAAGATTGAATTTTTCGCTTTTCATGGAATCAGGTGACTAAAAATAATTAAAGTCTTAAAATCGTTTCCTAATTTCAATGAAAATATTAGTACAATAAGAATGTTGGGCTCCAAATAAGCTTAAGAAGTCTTATGATGAAATATAAGCTAGATATGCGCTGTCTCAAAATATTCACAAGAATTTTCTACTGAAAAGTCAAAACTTTACAACTTTCGCATCGTCTGTAAAATTTTCCTTATCACAATATTCAATTAAATACAAAATAAAACGTTTTCGGCCACGACTATACTTTCAACAAAATATCAAGTATGACCTGTTTTGGTTATCAACCTATAATTTTTTTGCATGATTCTTATTTGAAAACTTGTAAATCCCAAGGCTTTATATGGACACTCCAATTTCAATATTTTCAAAAACTCCTAATTTTGAGTGTCACATTATATCACTTTGCGTATAGACTATATAAAATTCGGTCCTAAATTCAATCATACAAAACTCTTGTATTGATATTTATTTTCGCACCAATTTCAATTAGTTTTGTTTATAATCGTTAAAAATTTATACGAGTTATTCTTCATTCGTTCTTTTGAGATACAAATCTCGAACTTCAAAACTCAAGATCGGAAATTTCTAGATAAAATTTTCAAATATATTCCACATTATTACATTTCTAAAAAAAAAAAAAATTCCCAAGAAACAATTTCAGAAAAATGTATATTTGAAATAATGTCATCAAAAGTCTTCAACTAAATGGTTACATGACTGTGGCAGAATGCGGAATTCCAAAATAAATTAAACCAAGAAAAATAAACTATCATAAATATGCACCCAACTCATAGTCACTCCCTATGATTTCGTCATTACATTTATGCCAAATTTTTTTCAAATATTCCAGAAATGCTACGGAATCGACGAACCAGAAAAAAAAGAAAAAGTCTTAAAAGTGTATGAAGAGCTGCAGCTGCCAAAATTATTCTCAATTTACGAAGAAAAACAGTACAATTGCATAAAAAAATCTATTAAATCCCTGGCACCATATTTGTCTCATGATCATTTCTTAGGATTGCTTAACCAAATTCATCGCAGGAAAGCATAACCACAACGAAAATTCGAATATGTAATAACATTATATTGACTAAATTAAACCTGTGATCAGCTTTAAAGTTTAAATAATTCAACAAATATATGGTAAATATTCCCATAAATATTTGAAATTCTCCATTATTTCGAAAAACAGTCAAATCAGGATTATCCTTGAAGGTTGAAAATCTGCAGTTATCAAAAGGATGTCATAACAATTATGAAACATACAATTTTTTACACCACGCAATTTCACTTATCATGACAATAAAAAAGTATCTCATCTTGTCGCGCGAAATGAGCGTTAAATCATTCTGCTGAACTCTCCCAGGAATTTTCCTTATTTTTAGTTCGGAAAGATTTCTAACTGAAAGTCGTTGGACTAACTGTGAACAAGTTAATGATTAGTCTGAATTTTTATTGTTATTTAATACAGGTGTAGGATTTGTTAAAGCACGCTCGTGCGTGTGCAGAGAATGTGGCAATTTATTTATGGCAAAATAAAGAGCATCGAAAAGCGAATACTCTCTATACTAGGCGATCTCATTTTTTTATCGCGTAATTATTTAGAAACAGTTGAAAAAAATAACGATTGAACAATTCTATGTTTTTTAATGATAACGTCAGTATGAGTGGAATGGAAAAATTACACATAGATATACGTCAAGAACGAGTTTTGACATTTCTTGGTATTATTTATTATAATTGGATTCCAGGATTTCATTAAAGTTTTGCTTTTCGTAACGTGTTATTTCATCATGAGGCGAACTTGTAAATTATTTTGTTTAATAGATTCAGTGTTACATAATTTTCTGATTTTGGAATTGTTTTTATTAATATTTGTTGAACTTTTTTATTTCAAATGTAAAAACTGTCTTTCTTTGAAAAATTAGAGACGGTAATTTCAATATTACTATTAGAACTTAGAAAATATAAAATTTCGTGTTTTTGTATTGATGCTCTTTCGCCATTAACGTTATCAATGCTGATTGATTTCGACGATTAGAACTGAGAAAATCAGTTACATTATTTGACGCGTGAGAGCCTTTTATATACTTCTTTATTAGACTGTCCGATGCAAGAACAGAATATTAATAAATGTGTACCAATCTCTGAAAGACAATTGTGTTTTAAGTCATTAAACCCTGCGAAATATAACAAATTATGCACTTGGTTTCTAGTTTATGCATTTGCATTTCATGAGCGCCTATCGCGTATGATAAGTTTCTATTCGCGAAAAGAACGAGTACAGAGTGGAATTTCAACCGAATTCGAACGCTATGTCTCTTGGTACGAGTTTTAGAAAATTCGTCAATCCTAATTGTCGAAGATATTTTTCAGCGTTGCCAAATTTTTGCAAAATAACGATGTGTAAAAGGTAAGTGTTTGGATGGAATCATTATCTTGGAAGTTTTTTTAGCTTGAATCGGAATTCATGAACTCTGTAAATCCTTCCAACAAAGTCGAGTATTAGATCATCGTAGTAAAAGGAATTTAATGACTGCAACTGACGAATCGTCAGAATTGATGAATATTTGGCCAGATGTCGTTGGGGATTTAATGAAAATCAATACTCAGTTTAATGTTCCGTCTTACATTGATCACGTAGTCAAGGTTTTGTTATCAAATTTTTATTCATTTTTTTGATGTATCAGAGCTGGTTAGGTTAGGTTTGCAATAATGTTGTCAAAACGTACAGGTGCTCGAGTACAACGTACCATATGGAAAGAAACTCCGTTCTCGGACATTTATTGATACTTACAAGATGTTGGTTCCTTCGTGCACTCTTACAAATGAGAATCTTCGTCGTGCTCGAATTGTTGGATGGTGCATCGAATTAGTAGGAATTTTCAAAAATTTCAGTAAATTGGCACTGAAAAATAAAGTTGAAAATTACCTATGACAAAACATAATTGTTTTTTTAGTCAAATCTGAATGATGTAGAAGTCAATGAAGTTATACAGATTAGTCATTGAAATTATCATCAACACGTAGAAAAATGGTTTGGTTGCAGCAACCATTGATTAAGTAAAATATGAACTCACAAAAGTTTTGAATACTACAACCATAACTTTGGTTCTGACATGGAAAGCTTTGTTTTAACATATAATGCTTCATTTTTATGACTGATACTCATAATTTCATTATCATACGTAAAGTTTTCGTTATACTACCCAAAACTTTTATAGGCCTTTTTAAAGGTTATTTTATTTATTATAAGTTAGTATAAATATGGCATATGAACGAACATAGACATATATTGAAGATTCATACACACTTATTAACTTTATGTATGAAAATGTTTATCTAGAGTCATGCATATGCTATGGTCGAAAACGATATAGTAGATCAAGCTCAATTTCGAAGGGGAAAGCAATGTTGGCATTTGAAAGAAAACGTCGGACTAGCTGCAATCAATGACGGTCAAATACTTGAAGAGGCTTTGTTCCAGTTACTAAAAATGCACTTTCGGACAGAGCCCTACTATGTTTCACTGATGGAAGAATTTGCCGAGGTTTACATAACAAAATTCTATGCAAACATTGCATTTCAACAACCTCCTAATTGCGAAACCACTGTATCATCTTCTAAAGAACATGCAATTTTGCATTTTAGACTTTGAACACTGGAGTTACTGGCCAGTGTCTAGACTCGTTACTGTCGAGGAAACCTATAAACTTTGATAAATTTACAATGGATAAATGTGTTACGTTAGCCAATTGTAAGACTGCATATTATACCTTCGTTCAAACTTTCAAGTTGGCTATGGTTATGGTAATAATTTTCGTCATTCTGAAAATTTTTTTATCAATGATTCAAGAGATTATTAAGAAAAATTTTTATTCACTTACATTAAACTATTATATTTTGGTGAATTTCCGACTGATTTTTCAGTTTTATTAAGGAAAAGAAACACGTTATCTCCGATTTACTTTCATCTAATACATTTTTACAATTTCAAGCTTTCGGCCCTAAATTTTGATTTTTTTCTTTGAAAAGGAAAGAAAGTAATGTTGAATGTTTCACATTTAAGTAAAATTTGATTTGCTTCAAAATTTTCGTACGAAAATTGTTTTTTAAAAAATATTTGTAGATCCCAAAGAGTGTGAAATTCATGGAAAAAAATTGAAATTTAAAAAATTTTGGATTAAAGTGAGTTATAGGGATTGTGTTTCTTTTCCTTAACAAAATTAGGTACATTAAAAAAATCCTGAATTTCAGAGTGGTATTGGGTACACGGAAGAATATAAAAAAGCTGAAAAAGTTATGAAAGACATGGGTATATACTATCAATTTCAAGATGATTATTTGGATTATCATGAGAAAACAACGACAACTGGGAAAAGTGGGCGAGATATCGAAGAGGGAAAATGTACCTGGGCGATAGTTGTGGCTCTCGAGCATGCTTCTCCGAAGCAACGTGAAATACTGGAAGTATGCACTAGAAAAATATTATATTTTGGTCTTTTCATGAAATCAGGTTAAAAGAAATAATCAAGGTCTCAGAATCGTTTTTAAATTTTGATAAATTATAATAAATCCGAATTTTGAATATCTCATTACATAACTTTGCATGTAGACTTTTGAAAATTCAGTCATCCACTCAATCATATAGAATTCTTAAATTAGAATTTATTTTCGAGCTTATTTCGATAATTTTTGTTGAAAGAAGTTAAAATTTTTTATGAGTTATTCCTCACACGTCCTATGAAAACACAATTCTTGAAGTAAGTTTTGACTTGAGTTATGCAACTCCTTGAAGAGAATATGAAATGATTCCACATTTAAGATTATTTAAAAATGAAATAATCTCAAGGAACTCGAATATAGGTCCAACAACTATGAAAAAAAATTTGTTGTATATAATTTTATCATGAGTCGTTAATTTCAATACTATAACGTCTTATATGATTCCGAAATAAATTAAACAAGGAAATAATAACACTATCATTTACATACACATATCGCAAAGTCACTTTTCCTGCAATAATGTTAATACATTATTATGCTAAATTTTTTTCAAATATTCCAGAAATGCTACGGAGTCGACGAACCAGAAAAAAAAGAAGAAGTCTTAAAAGTGTACGAAGAGCTGCAGCTGCCAAAATTATTCTCAGCTTACGAAGAAAAAGAGTACAATTGCATAAAAAAATCCATTAAATCCCTGGCACCACATTTGTCACATGATCATTTCTTAGGATTGCTCAACCAAATTCATCAGAGAAACACATAATCACGTCGAAAATTTGAATCTGTTATAACATTGAAGTGGATAGACTAAACCTGAATTCAATTTCAATATTGTCGGTAATTCAGTATGAAAAAATATATGTAAATATGTATGAAAGAATATAAATAAATGTGTACCAATCTCTGAAAGAAGGTAGTGCCTTCAGTCATTTAACCCTATGGAATATAAAAAATTATGCGTTTGGTTTCCAGTTTATGCATTTGAATTTCATGAGCGCATATCGCGTAAGGTAAGTTTCTATTTGCAAAAAGAACGAGTACAGAGTAGAATTACAACCGAATGAAAACGCTATGTCTCTTTGTACAAGTTTTAAAAAATTTGTGAATCCTAATTATCAAAGATATTTTTCGGCGTTGCCTACTTCTTTCAAAATCACTATTCCCAAAAGGTAAGTGTTTTAATAAAAACGTTACCTTGGAGTTTTTTTATCTTGAATTTACATTCTATAACTCTGTGAATCCTCCCAACAAAGTCAAGTAATAGATTATCGCAGGAAAAAGAATTTGATGATCGAAAATGACGAATTGTCGGAGTTGATGAATATTTGGCCAGAAGTCGTTCGAGATGTAGCGAAAGTTAATAGTCAGTTCAATGTTCCGTCTTACATTGATCACGTAGTCAAGGTTTTGTTATTTCGTTTTTATTAATTTTTCTGATGTATCAGAGATATTTAGCTTAGGTTTGCAATCATGTTGTTGAAACGTATAGGTGCTCGAGTACAATGTACCGCATGGAAAGAAACTCCGCGCTCAGGCATTCATGGATACTTACAAGATCCTGGCTCCTTCGTGCAATCTTACAAATGAGAATTTTCGACGTGCTCGAATTGTTGGATGGTGCATCGAATTAGTAAGAATTTGCAACGTTTTTATGAAGTGAACGCAGCAAAATTACAGAAATGAGTAATGATGACAGACCATAAATTTTTTTCTTAGTTATATTCGAATGACTGAAAAGTTATGGATTGCTACATATAAGATTTTAAAATTATAATGAATAATAATCAATGACACAGAATGATAACATTTAATTTAATTGATTATGTTATTTGTTGTAAGTAATTATTTATGTTATATGAGTACGTAGAAATATTCAATTAAAAAATATCCTAATACACTAACCTTGTGTTTGAAATATTCTTATCTAGAGCCATTCATATTGCATGCTCGAAGACGACATAATCGATCAAGCACAATTTCGAAGAGGACAGCAATTTTAATACCTGAAAGATGACGTTGGACTAGCTGCAATCAATGACGGTAAAATACTGGAACATGCTTTGTACCAGTTACTCAGAATGCATTTTAGGACAGAGCACTTCTATGTTTCAATGATGGAAGAATTTGCTGAGGCTTGCATAAAAAATTTTCACTCATATGAACACAGAAAAGTACTTTAGCAGTACTGCACATTCAATTTCATGATGTATTGGTTGCAACATATTATTATTCTGGCTGATACGCAATTTGACTCTAATTGTACAATAAATGATAGTTTTCTATCCCGGATATTATTGTTTACCCTCTAATTGCGATACCACTGGTTTATCCTCGTGAAGAGTATAAAAATTTTTTTCAGGCTTTGAACAATGCAATTACAGCCAACTGTCAAGAGTCGGTACTGTCAAAGAAACCAATAAACTTTGATAAATTTACAATGGATAGATGTGTCACGATAGCCACTCGTAAGACTGCATATCTTACCTATGTTCAACCTTTTAGGATGGCCATGATTATGGTAAAAATTTTCGTAATCCTGAACATTTTTTTTAAAGTGTTTTCAAAGAATATTGTGAAACTTTAAAATCAACGTATATTAAACTTATTCTGAACTTCAGAATGATGTTGAATACACGGAAGAATATAAAAAAGCTGAAAAAGTTATGGAAGACATTGGTACATATTTCCAAATTCAAGATGATTATTTGGATTATCATGAGAAAACAACGACAACTGGGAAAAATGGACGAGATATCGAGGAAGGAAAATGTACCTGGCCGATAGTTGTGGCTCTTGAAAATGCTACTCCTAAGCAACAGAAAATACTGGAAATATGTAATATAAAAAGGTTCAATTTTCCTCTTTTAATGGGATCAGGTAACTAGAAATAATCTAGTCACAAAATTGTTAAAAAAAATTGTTACTGTCAAAATATCAAGATTTTATTAAGCTTCAATAAGTTTGACAGGTTTTATCATGGAACTTAAGCTCTATTTACATTATTTACAGGAATTTTAATTAAAAATATTGAAAAAATTTATGAGTTATTTTTCGTATGTTCTTTTAGGAAACAAGTTTTGAACTTGAAAACTCCAATTCTAAAGATCCTTGATGGAAATATACAACGATTTCATACTACTTGATTGTTTAAAAATAAAATTATCCCAAAAATCAGAAGTGCAAAACAAACGATTACTAAAAACCTTACATTGGATATAATTTCCTGAAAAATCATGATTTTAAGATTATTTCATCTGATAGAACAAAGAAACGATAAGCTATCATATACATGCACATAACTCAAAGTCACTTCCTGTGATTTCCTCATTACATTCATACCAAATTTTTTGCAAATATTCCAGAAATGCTACGGAGTCGACGAACCAGAAAAAAAAGAAAAAATCTTGAAAATGTATGAAGAGCTGCAGCTGCCAAAATTATTCTCAGCCTACGAAGAAAAACAGTACAATTGCATAAAAAAATCCATTGATTCCCTGCCATCACATTTGTCGCATGATCATTTCTTAGGATTATTCAACCAAATTCATCGCAGGAAAGCATAAACACAAAAAAAATTTAAAAATGTATTAACGTTAAATTCACTAAAACAAACCTGAAATCTATTTTAAACTTCTAATAATTTAACATAAATATGCCAAAAAATATCCGAAATTCTCGATTATTTCAAAAAACAACCAAACCAGAATTATCCTTGAAGGTTAAAAATCTGCAGTTATCAAAAGGCTGTTATAACAATTATGAAACATACAATTTTTTGCATCACGTGATTCAACTTATCACGACAATAAAAAATAATCTGCTCTTATCGCGCGAAAAGAGCATTAAATCATTCCGCTGATCTCCCACAGGAATTTTCTTTGTCTTTAGTTTGGAAAGTTTTCCAACTGGAAGTCATTGGATTAACTGTCATCAAGTTAATTAATCGTCTCAATTTTTATTGAGATTTAATATAGGCGTAGGATTTGTGTAAGGACGCTCGTGGGTGTGCAGAGAACGAGGCGATTTATTAATGGCAAAAGTAGAGCGTTGAAAAGCGAATACATTCTATGCGAGGTGATCTCATTTTTTTATCGCCTAATTATTTAGAAGCAATAACAGCAGTTGAACAATTTTTTGTGTTTTCATACCGATATCTGTATTGGTGAAGTAAAAAAATTCTAAATAGATTTATGCTGAGAACGAGTTTTGACATTTCCTGGTATTATTTAATTAAAATTTAATTCGTGGATTTCATTAGAGATTGGGTTTTTGTAATGTGTTATTTCATCTTGGGACAAACGTGTCAATTATTTTGTTTGTTAGATACAGTGAAACGTAGCTGTTTGAATTTGAAACGATTTTTTTTTTAATTCGATGAACTTTCGTACTGTCAATTTAAAAACTTTATTTCTCTTCAAATTTTGAGATTTGAACTTTTATTTTACTATCAAGACTCCGAAAATATTGAACATTATTTTACTTTTTCAACTATTAGACACAAGATTTTTTAGTTTTATGTACAACATTTTATATTTTTGAGATCGATAATGTTTCACAAAAAAATTTGTTCTACTATTTTTCATACATAAATTAATATATAAGAATAATGCATCAAAATTACAACAAGTACTAATCTGTATAATAACAAGTTCTAATACTTAAACTAATACTTAAAATAAACTAATACTAAAAGTCATAAATAATAATAAAGTAACACTAAAGTAACTAACTCTAAAACTAATATAAAAACTAAAATATATAAAAATATTTGAATTATTTTATTTATTATTATTTATTATTATTTATATTATTTTATTTCATTATTATTTTATTATTATTTAGTTAATACATAAAAACTAAAAATCAGTAGTTTGGAATTCGATCCTTTTTTATGAAATATTGTACAAAGTTCAAAACATGAGTAATTTGTTATAAACATAAAATACATTTTCAATACATTATAAAAATTATATTCGTAAGCCTTAAAAATAATAAAAGTTAGATTTTCATCAATATTTACTTCGATCTTTTGGAGCCAAATAAATAGTCAAAAGAAACTATTTCTAAGCTTTCGGTCTTTTTATTATTAGACCCTCCTCAGGGGAAATGTAATCATGTGTAATCAGTTGGAATGGAAATGTAATCAGTTCCAAATCGAGCGCTTACACAGGAGGTACTGATTGTAAAATCATATTTGATTGACGATGTCTTTGACATAATTGTTTAACGATGTTGAAGTTATTTTGACAAACCGCGTGAAAATTTAATGAATTAATAATGCGTTTTAATGATTACATTTCCCCTGAGGAGGGTCTAATAATAAAAAGACCGAAAGCTTGGAAATAGTTTCTTTTGACTATTTATTTGGCTCCAAAATATCGAAGTAAATATTGATGGATACAATGAAAAATGGAGCGTTACGTAATGAGTTATATTTTCAGTTAAAAAAATGATTATAAAAATTGCAAAAAGCAAAAGAAAAATATATATCAAGCTTCCCCAGTCTCCATATATTTTTTTCATTTTTTGATATACGTATCCATTCATTCTGATATCATTATCATCTTCGATTTTCATGAGAAACAAAAGTTCAAGGACTATTCTTCGCAAAAACAACACTTTGTTTCTCGTTTGATTATTTGTTACAATATGGCTTCTGATGTTTTAATATTTAAGTGATTAGAAAACATTACTTCTAAAATAGAAATCATATATGCACGACGTACATCATTTAGAATTTAATCGAAAAGTTTCGAAACACGCCAAATTAAAATTTTATTAATGCATGAAGTACATCATTTAGAAATTTATCGAAAATTTTCGAAATACGCTAGACTGTACAATTCTCTACACGCAGAAAAATTTTTTGTAAATTTTATCGAAATGGCGGTAGAATTTACCAAACTTTTGGCGAAGTGGTGATAATTTCCAACATTCGTACTTTTTACCAAA
>JAPYZL010066623.1:0-14167 GCA_030522825.1 Platygaster orseoliae | reverse complement strand
CTTGAAAAAGTGAAATATCTTCCACTTTCCAAAAAAAGTGAATATGCAGTGCTGAATTAGTGGAATTCCACTGATTCACCAGTGAAAATAATAATTTCCCTGAGCTCCGAGTGCATATACACTGATGAAACAGTGCGTATACACTATTTTACAATGCATATGCACTATTTCCAAGGTGGAAGACTTTTCACTACTAGAAAGTGAATATTCACTGCGAAACAATGAAGTTTCACTTTCTCAGATTTAGAGAGAAAGGGCTCAAGGTTTGAACAGTTTTTCAATATTTTCATGAATTTGACTATAAACTTGTCAAATTAAATTCTCTAGGAATCAGAGTTCGAAAGAGTTTTGGTATTTTTACAAATTTCTCGAAAAGTAATATAGAATTCTAACATTTCATACACTACCAGAACTATTTTACTTTTCAATACTTATTAAATAATGTAGTGTATTCTCGCAATTTAGTATATTTTCAGTATTTATGCTTATTACTCTATAGATGACTAGAAATGGATGATAAAAAAATGTTAGTTTCAGAAATTGAAAGTGTTTGAGTTTACGTTTTTCAGAAAAAAGTATGGTACAGACAAATTACAACTTCTTCGAGTATGTCTTGTGATTTCTACGTTATTTCTACGATTTTTATTGATTCCGATATTTTTATGGATTTTATCGCAAATTTTTACAATTAGTAGCTGCAGTATAAACAGCTTTTTTACACCCTTAGCACCTTCGTAGATTCATATTTTGCTTCATAATTCACTGAGTTCAATAAAAAATTTATTCATTAATATCTACGTTTCTCTGGCTAAATTATAATCAGAATTTTGTTAAAAAAATACTTGATAAATTGTTGAGTTAGGAAAATTAAAAATTATTATTTCGTTGTTTTCAAAAACATACATTGAATTATTTTGAATGTCATCCTGATTTCAATATGTATATTTTTGATAACTTCAATTTATTTTCATTATTTGTTGTGATTATTCTTACCGATCATTACATTTTTTGAATTTTTTGCATTTTCATCATTCATTACTTATTTTAAACACTTTTTTCATTCTTACGTAAAATAACTATAAATTTTATCCAAATTCATGAGATCTAAGATTTATCCCTCTCTCTGCCACCTTGTATCTATAGTAGTTACTGGATTTATGATTTTGAAGAATAGATATAGAAAACTATAAACAAAATTACAGATGAATTAAGTTCAATGCAAGCGGATACTGCCGAATTCGTAGTTAGAATAAATAACATCAAATTTTTAATAGAATATGAAATAGTATATTTTAATGTATTCTATTTATGTATGATAATTCGAAGATCATCCTATAATAATTTTAAGGTACAGTATATGATACTATACATTATATATATTTATCCACAAATTCCACTGAAAAAATCATAAGACGTACAAATATTTCAATTATAATTGAAAGTTTCTTTGTGAGTATGATGATTCTTTTTATTTTTCATATTTGAATTCGTTGACCATAAATAATGTTCTTTGCAAAAAAACTTGTCGACACTATTTTGACATTAAGGGACACAAGACAATAATGTCCCGTACGAGGTGTCCCTGGAGATGCAGTAACCGGGATCGAAGTGACCCGAGGGCTGATGTGAACAATACGACAGCCTTGTGAATTATTCCCTTTGATTGCTCGTTTTCGTTACAGTTCGCTCGTTCGACATTTTGGAACCCACGTGTCGCGCACTGCTTCCTCCTACTTCTTTATCGTTTCTGTCAAATTGCAGGCATTAAATTGATGAAGAAATGGATCAAGTAACAATTAATTTGAAATTTATCGGGTTATATCAATTCGATTCATTACACAGTGATGATGCGATCAGTCTACGATTTATTGTGTCATTTTTTAATTCATTAAAAAGGTTCTGTTCTTGAATGTCACCATTTAGTAATATTTTTCTCCTAAATAATGGTCTACTGAACAATTACCAGCTTTTTTTTTAGAAAGATATGCCCATTTCAAATTTCAATATTCATCCGAACAACATTATGAACATTTACATTGTCTCTTTGTAGCATAGCATTTGCTCTCAGAAATTTCTCTTAAATATTTGTACTAGAAGGTTTTCATAGTCTCTGAATAAGATTTTACAGTTAGAAAACTGACATTTTTAATGACTGGTCAAAGTTCACAAACTAAGTGACTTCATGGACTTATTTTGAGTTCGGATTCAGATTCTACGCAAAAAAGTACTCCAGAAGAGTTATCTCGTTGTCCAACAACGAGTACGACTCAATTATTTTCAGACTTGTGTAATAATCATCTAGATTTAAATTATAATTATGACATATACTCATCCCAACAACTCTAATTGTTTATGGTATCGAGAAGATAGTGAGTTACGCCATCAGATACCATTCATCTAATTTTCTGTTTTTCTCGTTTATTTCAGGTACGTATCCAATATCTTCTGATGAAGCTAAAAGTGAAACACGTGAGTAATGTGATTCCTTTATCTACTCTTATTATCGAATTGAAGGTTACATCCAACACCTATGATATCATTTGTTTTCAACAAAAATTCTGATGTGTAGGCTCATGTTCACATTAGAGTAGAAGTGAAAGCCGCGTAAAAAATTCGCTAATTCCCATCCAGAATAAGCACTCTGTCATGGAACGCACAAAAAGTCCTTTACTGCGTGACAGTCTGGAAGTTATTATATTAGAAGCACGTGATCCATCCATGAGAAAGACGGCTATGACAATAGCTCGATCGCAATGCAATTACTACCATACACGCGTATCGAATCGAGAACTAATAAACGTCGTGACCACGAGATTCATGACATCGAATGAAATAATCGTTCATTATTAATTGTTCATGACTTCATGATTAACTAATTTTTAATAGTTTATACATTACCTGTGTTGATCTGTTGGATTAGGTAAAATATTTGTAACAAAGGACTGTTTCATGATACCTTGTGAAAAATACGAAACCTGCGTTAATGCGTTTGATACGATCTAAAATCCATTTGACAAAGAGATTGAAGCTCTCGCTTCTTTGAGACAGATAAGGCCGCAATCAATAAGTGGTCGATGAGTAAGCCAAATCCGACGTGTGACTTTGCTATTTTGTTCGACTCGTGTCACTCATTATCTAACTAGGGTTTCAACGCGTCACCTATATGCTTTTAGGGTCTAAAGAAAAGGTTCGAAAACTCGAATGGAGGTTTTATCTTCGAAAAATAATATATCGACATATCTATAGGAGAGGCGAAACGCTATTTATGCAGATAAGTAATAAGCGAAACTTAAGCGAAGGGAGAGGGAGAATGTTTAATATTTTTTTCCTTATATTCCTGTTTCTTTGTTTTTTTGAAAAATTCTTCGAAACTCTAAAAGTATTTTAAAATAACTAAAAATCTTTATGAGCTGATTAAATTTGTTTACAAATTTTATAAGTTCCAAGAAGTATCTGTCATATGTAGAATTTTGAGTGTTTAAAATCATGCATCTCTTCGGAAAAAACATTATGATTTTTTTCATTTTTTTATTGAAATCTGAATAATTCGAAAAGTATCACAAAATTACGAAAATTCTCATGTTACAGGAGTTTTATTGTAGTTTGAAAATTTTTTTGCAGTTTTTTAAGCTTCAGGCATTTTGCAAAATTGAAAAAATTGAAAAAAATAGAAATCTTTCAAAAGCATGTATATTCCAATCACATTGACGGAAATTTGTAGATTTTCAGGATATGTAAATGCATTTCGTGAATTCTGTTCATTATCATTTTGCTTGATGAAGATAAGGATAATAATGATTTTCCAATATCAAAAGAAATTTTTTTTTATAGTAAGGTATTGAGAAATCTCGTATAAATCCATCTTACTTGCACAAATTTTCACGCCGATATATAGACTTTCGGATTGGTTTAATTATGTTAAAAAGATTATAAAATATGGAAACGTTATAAGTACATTCAAAATAAATTCAAATTAATGTCTTGAAAAGTTTTCGGCGTTCTCATATTTAGGAAAATCATTGCAAAACCAGCATTCGGATGAGTTGGGGAATGCAGAATCAACATTTTATTGATTGCAAATTTTGTAACTTTTTTATTTCGCAGATTTCAATGTTTTTCATCTACTGTTTGTAGGTAGGAAAATTTTATAAAATCATTGTATACATTACAAAATAGGAATACTTCAATTTTGCAAAGCATAATTAGTAATATTCCATTCTTTCATACTTTTCATACAAAAACTTTCACTGCTCATCATTAGCGTAATTTCTTGCCCCAACCACAACTACATTTTATGCTCAAATTCTTGGAACTTCAGAAAAATTAAAATAAATAATTAAGTGTTATAACTTTCTTAATCCAGTTTGGATACAAACATCAAACTCTCTCTTTAAATATATTATCAAAAAGCTGTACCGTTTTCAGCGGTGCAATTAACTTACATTCGCTGCGGATACAGGGGAACGTCGCAGCAAGCGATAACATAAAATATGCAGGTGAAATCAATTTTGTGAGGGATGGTCGAGTCGGCGATCAGAGGGGTGGTGGGGCTAGAGGGTAGAAAGGTCCCGTTTCGTATTGAGCTGCGAGCGCAGAGGGTTTATGTATAGCGATCGAGGCTCGCTTAACTCTTGAGTTAGCGGTCGGGATAAAGTAGTTATGTTTGTCCTTTGAGTTTATAGAGTACTACAGAGAAACCTTGCTAATCCTTGGTGACTCGATCTACACTGCTAATGACTCTGGGCTAGCATCTTCTCTCGGTACACTTGCTCGGAATATAATTAGAAACGTACTCCGGAACCTTTCGGTGCTCGGTGCAAGTTTCTCATCACACTTTTTGTCATTGCAAGTACTTCAAATGATTTTTATTTCTCCATGCTTCCTTTACTTAAACGTTAATCAATGCAACCAAGTCATTGGGAATCAGTTTTTCAATGGGGTATAGAATTTCACAATTTTACGTTTCTCAAGCTTTCGGCTTATTTTCAGTTCTCTTCAGGAAATAGTAATTGAACAGTATCAAAAATAAAGAATTTTTGTACAAAAAAATTCTTATCATATCTATTCATATGATATTCTTCATAAAAAAAAATTATTTTAAAGAGTTTGACTCATTTTGTCAAAATTTGAGTCAGTTCAGATTAAAGCCGAAGTATAGAAGGAAAACATATTGAACGAATGGATAACCATCGTTCAAAATATTGGACTTGCACATAACTGAAAAATTTCGGATCTTCCTGTTTACTCAACGTACTTTCAATATTCTTCATAAAAACTATTTCCAAGACAAAACTTCTCTTGAATTATTTTCCTTATGCAAATTATGCGAAATTTTTTCATTCTCCCATTTAAAATCGTGATCATTGTGAATTGTATGTTGAGTCTAGACAGAATGATTTCAAGTCCAATAACGGAAATTACTTTTATGTTCAGCCACCCTCATTTTAGAACATCTTTTTGTTCGTCCTATACAACTCAAATTACAAGCATCACAATATATTCTATAGACAACATCCTGCTACTCACTATTTTACGATTGAACTTTACTTTATTTCAAAATTGTTTCAGTCATTTGATTATTTGTTTAATATGTTATTTTAAATTCATATTTTAGAATAAATTAAGTATTCATAAACGTTAATTTTACTCTCATATTTGAAATATATCTAAAATATTTTGCTTAGGAAAAAGATATTACTAGCAAATTTTAAATTCTACTTTTTTAGTTATTCTAAGTTTCGACAAAAGCAAGTAGTCAATATAGACTAATCGAATAAGTAATCATTTCAACTGTAAATTAGTAAAAATCAGCCAATTCATTAGTATAAATTTACACCGTGCAAGTTAACTTGGACTAATTTATTGGTTGAAATTTTCACTACTGAAAAGTTCATTTTCACTTACTCAATGTCAACCAATATGCACTAGTCGAAATTGTTGAATTAGATAAAAAAGGATAGTCGATTCTTTGACAATGCTTATATGAGCATTCACTGCTAGAATGACTTCGTAATAGTCAATTTTCGTATAATTCAAACTGAGATAGTAAAAACATGACAAAGTAAATTTATTTCTATTAGATAATTTTTATCATTTGTTTTTTTCGTTCCAGATTTTAGTGTTTTTCTCATAATAAATAACTTCTACACTATTCTATAGTTGCAAACGTTATTAGGAAGACTAATTTGCATTTTGGCATAAAATGCATGAGCATATATTTTGGCAGTATGAAAACATGTAGCTATAAAGAGAAATGTAGTGCTCATTCCATTCATAAAAAGAAATTTACGTAGAATATTAAAAGACATATGTGTTTTTTTTCCAATCACTGGTATTCTTTTTTTTTTCTTTTTCATTCTTGATGCTTAAAGTATTTTTCGATTCCTTCACAAAAATACTGGTACGCGAAACCATCGGGAGATGAAGATAAGTTGAAGCGGGGCGAGAAAAGAGAGTATCTCGTAGCTAATGAGTCGCAGCAGGATGATTGATTCACCTATTCGCATTAGGTCCAGGCCAAGCTTTCACTGGCGCTTTTTCTCACTCTACTCTCCTTATCGCTCTATTGCGATCGCATTATGAAACTTTATCTCGCGCTTTCGAGCTGTTGGATTCATTCCCCATTCATGACTGTGTCACGCAGCAGAAGAGAACCTTGATAAGTAATAATCTGCCAACACTTTCACTAGCAACTTTTTTTTTCCTTCCTATCTAGATAATCTATTGTCATTTCACCGTAAACTGATTTTGGCTTGTAATAGCTTGATTGAGGTAGATGAAGAATAGGAGTATCATCGATATTATAATCCATAAAAGTCAATTGTTGATCGGTGTACAAATCTACATTTCTTGACCGATTGACACCAAGTTCAAACAGTTACATAGATAGTTTGATAGATTTCTGAATGTGTCCAGATAAGAAAAGATGCTGGAATTGTGCTTAAAATACCCATGTAGATTTAAGAACAAAGATTTTCAAAGTTCTCCGTAATTGAATAAAATTTTAAAAAATCATAAAGTTTTAAAAGGTTTTTGTCGTATTTCTTAGTACTTCTTCGATTTCAGATAATGTTTTCAATCATGGTTTTCACCAATAAACTTTTATATGTGACTATGTAAAATTTATTTATTTGGATCAATCACTACCAAAATTCTTTTACCTCATATTTTAGAAAAATAATTATCCTTTAAGAAACAAAAATTTATTACTCTCTAGTGGATCATCTTGTTCGAATTCCCTCATCAATTTTCATGAAATCTCGTCCAACGAAATTTCGATCCTGATTGGGATGCAGGAGACGTACGAAAAATCTGAAAAGCTATTCCAAGGAAAGCGTCCGAGGGTCTGGGCATTTCGTTCCGAAGACAGCGACGCCTCACTATCACGTCATAAAAATAATCAGCTTCATCCGATGAGCCTCGGTTCGCTTTGATCTTTCGCATTTGTTTCTTCGCGCATTTTTAAAGCGAGCGAGGAACGTCCGGGTTACCGAGCGACGGGCGCTCGACAAAAAATGGAAAATAAGAGCCCGAAAAAAAAAAAAACACTGAAACAGGGAAAAAGGTCAGAGGAAAAGGAAGAAGCAACGAGGATAAACTTTTTTTACCGAAGCAAATTCGTGCTCTTAGAATCAAAAGTTAATGAGAAAGGGGATGATGCTATTGAGTTTGGGTCGATGAGTCGAATCGAGTTCAATGTAAGAAGCCTTTTGCGTCTGTCTTTTTGAAGCACTTCACAATAAAGTTGAATGAAGTTCGATAGTTCTACAATTTTCTACGACGGAAGCTGTTTTTGTCACATGTGATGATGGAGATAGGTGATTATTCATGGTTATATGAATTAAAAGTCCACTCCCTCATTTGGAATGAACCTGAATTTTACTATGGATGGAAAGATACCAATGAAATAATTAAATTCTATAATTCTCTGTTATTATTATAGAAATTAACTGAATAATTAATTCTATTTCAACTAATTGTTGTAAGTTCCCTCTGTTTCAATACATTATTTCCCAGGAACTCGATCAGTTTGAGCCAATATCGATTGAATCAGGGGAAAGTAAAAATAACTAAATTATCCAAAGACTTGAAAATTGTTTCAAATATATCAAAAAAATTTTAGAAAATAACATTAAGTTCGTTATTCCCTTCACAATTTAAAAGGATTTAAAAAGAAAATGTTTTTCTTATATTTTGATAGCAAAAATTTACGGCAGCAGAGATATGGGCAAATATTTTCTTCCACCTTACAAAAAATGCACAATCTTTCAGTAATTTCTAGTGAATCTTCACTAATATAACGATTTTCGTAAAAAAATTGTTTTTCGTTGGTTTAAATGCTCATTACACATTAATTCGTAAACCTCCATTTTAGAGGCAATGGTTATATTAAAAAGCAGGAAAAAAATGTTAACATTTAGGATTGAGCTAAAAATCTTTTGAACACCAGCACAGTACTTTAAAACGCATTACGTAGATATAAGTGTTAAACGGTAAATTTTTCAAAATATTTTCAAATAACAATTAAGTTTTATCCCATTAAGTTTTAGTAAACTTAATCTAGAGATGAAACTTGTTGAAATTTACTTGAATGATAATTATAATGAAGGTTACGATTCTCGTATTCCCCAAAATCATATTAAATGCATGTTTTCACGTTTTTTGCCGCTTGTATGCATATTTTATCGTTTTAATGTATCGAAGAACCATACTTTCGATAACCCAATTAAAATCAATTTCATCAAATTTCATTTATTAGTTCATAATACATAAACTGCATAATATGAAGATGAATAAAAAAACGGTATGCATAAATGTAACACTTGTTCAAAAACGTCATTTTTTGATAATAGGAATCCAACGCACAAAACAGCTGCCATTTTGAAATTAACATTATTTATCAAAATTTTCCCGAAGTCTCACTGACTCGAGGCATACCAGTTTCATGAAAAAAATCAATTTCATTGGATCCCTGGAAATATGTATGTTATCTTGCGTCATGTTAGAATATGAATTTTCAGACGCAATGAACCCAATTTTTAGATCTGTAGATTACGAATTTCTGATTTTTAACAACTCTGACGCATTCTAAAAACTCTGAAGATCGAGTTCCCATTATTCTACAATATTTATGGTTTTCTCAGCAGCCACAATCCGACAAATTATTCACACGTTGACTAGCCATAATCATGCAGAACGATCAATAACAATGAATTGGGATAAACCAGAGATAATCTAATCAATTCCCAATTAATCATCGTCATTTTTTGCGATCCCTATTCACGACCCACACAGAGCCGATTCCCGAGACATTTACCTCGGCGTGTACTGCTTCGTTTCTACCTTTTTTTGCCGATCTTTCATACGCCATTTATATACACATAAATGCCCGCGCAGCGGAACGAGGGCCTTTTCTTTCTCTCCAAGATCGCATACAAAGCGCGCCTTGTACGCGATACTTTGTAATTAGTGAGCTCGTGGGTGTGTAATTGTTGCAGTGTGCGTGAATGCCGCACTGATATCGAATCTCTGTGATCTCCGGGAGACTACTGCAGAAAGAACTCACAGGCTCTCATTGAAGCGCCGGGCTTTGAAAGAAGAATGAGTCGGACGGGCCAAAGATTGATGCGAGGGTTCCGAACAATTTTTTTTTCTCCATCGGATATTATTTGCAAACAGGAACAACAATCATCAGATAGAACTTGATAATTTTCGTATAGTTTTCGATATTCTTTCTTTTCTTTTAAACAATGTCGTTTACTAAATAATTCCTTTTTTTTCGCTTTTTTTTGACGAAAAGGAATAATCAAATGCATTTTGCGATATTTAGCCACTGATTGGTAAATAAATCAGCCTGTTTGTGAAAGAACGCGTTTTTTTTTGTTGATTGACTTCTTTCTAGCTTAGGCACAAGCGTAAGCAGAGGATTTTAGTGGCTAAAACCTCTACCGAAATTCGACTACAACTATACGAACATTTGGAGAAAGGGTGACAAAACGATCAAAAATATACTCACTGAAACTTACAAGAATATTTTTTAGACTTAAGTATTCAATGTTATTATTACTGATAAACAATTTCAGAAAGTACAAGTTTCGACAAGAAAAGATTTTTTTGGGGCCAGTAAAAATTTGAGTATGAAGAAGATAAAAAATTTTTCTGTAAGGTTTGAACAATTAAAATTATGATATTATGAAATACTTCAAATAAACACTTTCAGAATTGCGAGTTTCGGAAAGTTTGATTCATACATTTTTTTTTTTCGGAAAATGGCACTGTGAAAAAATGGTCATTCCAGACAAGCTTCGGAAAATTGACCAGAAATCGAGAGAACACTCGATTTCGCGGAAGCAAACCGAAAAGCACGGTCCCTTTGCAAAGTGCGGAAGACGGACTTTTTCAGTTGGCAGATCGATCGTATCTAGGAAGTGTATTTTCAAGAAGCCGAGGCAAAGGATTATCCACTGGCTCTAACGCAAATACATTCATATGGACAGCACGTGCGTTTCAGGGAAGCGTCCGTGGTTATGTACAACATTGTTATTTGAAATATGGCTTTCGACCTACTGACGTAATTTAACGCTTGCCATTAAGAGGTTCGTGTAAAATGAACGCCTAAAAATAAACGGCGTTATTTTCGTTCGTAAACGACACTTTGGGTCCATGAATCAGAACAATAGGTCATTGACAAACATGAAAAATGCCGGGCATTATTCGGCCCTCGTTGGGATTCTCGGTGAAAAAAACGTTCCTGCTCTGGTTGCGCGAAAATTAGCGATGGCTTTCGAGATTCGTCATGTCTCGCAGTTTTTTCAAACTATATGTATACGATTGAAATGACTTGAAAAATGGCAGGAGACAAATAGGACAAATTATGTACGCGTGCATAGATACGAGATCAGATTTCGTGACTATTCTTGTTTGAACGTGAACGCTAACAACACGTCACGTCGCTAGCAAGCTTCTCTCATTTGGTTAAGAATAACATCGTCAATCCGTCTCACGACGCTCGTACAATAACAATAAGTGCTCGCCCAATTTATAGTTTGCGCTTTGTCCGCGCACAATGCGCGGTACAAATGATCCGTGTTACGTACCGTCGTGCGAAGTGATGCGTGGAGCTCAAAGGAGATTCTACGTGTCACGCGCCGTGTTTAAGAACGGTTTAGTGGTTTTTAAGTCAAGAGAGATGTTTCAAGAAACTAAACGAAAAGTGGATGATAGGAGAAGGAGCAGACAGCAATGCAAGAATGGTGCAGAACGCTGACCGCTTGAGAAATTCCCGATTGGTAAAATTACTTAAAACACCCACTCGAAAACGCATTAATTTACGAAGTTCAAGGAAACGTAAAACTTTTCAATGTATAGGAAATTTAGTTTCGGATAATCAGTATGGTTTTCAAGACTGTCGATGGATCTCCGTACGATTTTTAAATTAATATTATTTATTCTAATAAAATTAATTTTTACGAAACAAACTTTTTATGAGACAGTAACGCCACCTACAATTTACCATTACTCGTAACTTAATCGTAATTTACTATTACTCGTAACTGTAACATTATTAGTTCCGACGATAGCCGCATCATAACGCACAATGTTGGCGGCGACCACCGGAACTAATACATATTCTTGCAGTTTTACGAGACAGGCCACGCAACCTCAAATTTCAGGTGACGTTTCAGGCTAATAACAAACTTTATTTCAGATAAAATATCGAACACGACTCGAAATGCAAACGATGAAACTTCGGGAGAATTTCTTGGCCACGGAATTCGTGAAATCTTGCAGTCGAAGACTAAGAAATCCTCCCGTAATGTCGTCCATTACACTTCTAGTCATCTTATAAACTATTGTTATAATTAAGAAAAAAAAAATCTATAAGTATCAATCTGCCGCAGATTAAAATAGAAGTGAATATGAATTTTCCCTGAAACTGCGGATTTGATTAGATTCTATACAATATTTATAGATAACTCTGTGTGTTTAAAAATTTTTATTTATATATTTTTGGATATTAAAAAAAACCGTACATAGTGAATTTCTTGAATAATTCCAAAAAAAAATATGTATCTAAAACTGAAAGTAGCGAAGTACCTTTGTAAAAATATGAAATATACAAGAATTATTATATTGTCCTAAAAGGTACACTATACAATTTCGATTAGTATCACTCTAATTTGCAATGCAAATGAAAATACCGCTTATGACTTCACAATTGTAAATAACCTCTCACAATGCACTTAATATCAATACAATTCAATACCGAATAAACCTTTTTCGTACTTAAGAAAATGAGAATTGCAAGTTCGGTTTTTCAAGTCGCTCTGAAGCAGATAATGAAGGAGTTTGCGAAAATCGGGAGCGCAATTGAAACGCGGCCTATAACTAGGCGCGTTGGGCCGTGCATCGTACAGCGACACTCGACTGGCTCCGCAGAACTCGGTTTTACAAGCCCATTGAAAACGCGTGATTTGTATTAGCAGGTTCGTCTGAATAAAGAAGAGAGCAGCAGCCCCGAGGAGGGGCCGGCCGACTCGAGTGACCGCGCTCTTCAATTATATGGAGCAACATACCCCTCGCTCAAGCGCGCCAATTCGATTCGATTCTCTTTACTCGGAATAACGACGGGCGACGAGCTCTTTGTATTACGCGAAGCTCTCGAGTACGTGCAATTATACCGCTGATATTTTCCTGCTGCTTTGAAAAGTTTTATTCAAAATATAAAGGAAAAGTTTGGATTCCCAACATCAAGTACAAATTTTAAAATGTGGCTTTGATACGGGCCCAAGTAGAAATTTTGAACTATCAATACTCTACCTCACAAGTTATTCATAAGTAAATGACAATTATTACTCGCCGACTTTTTACTTGACATTAACTAGACACGTCTCAAATAGAACTTGGCATTTGTCTGCTTGGAGGTGATACCAAGAATTGTATCGGAAATTCAATGTAAGTTAAGTAAAATGCTGTTTATATTTGTGTCTGGGACAAGTAAATAAAGTAAAATACTTACTATGACGGCAATATCTCCACTACAATCTACAAACACTGAAATACATGAAATGGAAAATATTTACAACGCTAACCCCAAAACAAACTTTTGTGTGTAAATGTCGAAGTATTAGTAAGATCGTCACATCCTCACTGACGTTTGTACCTGACACCGAAAACCATTTATGATTTAGATTGCAACCCTCCAGCTATTATCGATTGGTATGTAATTCGGAAAATACGTTTTGAGAATTTACCATTCTACCCCAGTCTCCCTTATAATTACGAGTGATGAAGATTTTTATTCTTTCGTCCTTCTGAAATCCTTTATCCTTGTTTTTTCCTCCTGAAAAAAAAACGAGGACGAAAGAAGTACGGAATTTTTCAATTTGGGAGGCTTAAGATGCAACAAAACTAAGGTACAACTTGAAATTCGAATAGTATCAAACATGAAACCAATGTTAAATTTAATGTGCAAGCAAGCAAGTCCTCAATCAAGAGGATATGTGTCCGATCAAGAATGATTTCTCCTAATCATGATGAATCTTCGTAATTAATGACTTGCCAGCTTGAAAGTGAACATAGATAAAATTAAAGGTAATATTTTGATATTTAAGTTGTGCCTTGATTTTGTTGCATCTTGGAGAAAGATTCGATATATGAAGTGTTTGTTCGAAATTCTCAAAGCGTGGTGTGAATAAAATGAATTGGGAGTGTATCGGTATGCATGTTTCCGAACTGTCAAGCTCCGGTTGACAAGAAGCGAAGAGCGGCAAAAGCGGTCCCGGCGAAGTGCGAGATTGGATCCGCAAAAGTACGGGGATCCTCATTGAAATTCACTTTAATAGCCCACGGATCCCGGCTGACGCGTCTTAAATGGAAGAAAGGTTCATGGGGCGGCGCGGGCACAAAGTTATCTCTCGCCCACGTTACAATCGCCGCCGATAACATTCAACCTGGCTCATTATTCAAAGCCCATAATGTCGATCCACGAATTTACGGCGAAGCGGGAGTAGGAATTGTATGATAAGGGAATTTTGTGTATGATCATGTATGGTCTTGCTGAAATTCAGGACGCACTTATTTATCCGAAATCCTAAAATGACGAACAACCCACTTTGCCGAATGCGAATATGCCGAACTGGTTATTTTCCGATTGATAATTTACTCG
>JAPYZL010066538.1:0-14603 GCA_030522825.1 Platygaster orseoliae | reverse complement strand
TATGACGTATTTCAGTTTAGAAAGATAGATTTTTAACATGTGACAATACAGTGGTCGTTATCACATTGAAAGAAGCCATTCCCTGAAGAGGACCTAAGTTTTGGGTTGAAAGCTCGGAAAGAATTAATAAATATAAAGGATAAAAAGAAGTTTGGCCTGGATTCCATCTTCCTTATAGCTCTGAGTGAACGAAAAAAAAGATATAGAAGTTTACTAAAATTACACAATACAGAGCGTTGCCAGATAAATTGGATGATTAAATTTATTTATGATTTCAATTATTAAACTCATAATCGATTATTTCAAATAATTAATTATAAATAATGAAATGAATAATCAAAATAATTGATTGCTAATTTAAGAATTAAATAATCACACTCATTAAATTTTTCATTATTAAATTAATAATGATCTAACCTAAATAATTAATAAGTTAACGAAACCTTAATATTTATCAGATTTAATATAATTAATGTCATTTAGAATGACTTGGTAAGTATAATAAATTAATTGAATTGATTAATGAAATTAAAGTAATATAATTAAATTCATTATTAAATTCATTCAACCTCGTCATATGTAATGAATTGATCAAACCTGAATAATTATTAAATTAATTAATAATTAATATGATTATGAAATTACCCATTTAATAATGTATACATATGTCGCATCTAGCGACGGAATATGGAACGACCGACTTGGCTCAATTTTTCTTTTACCCTAGGACAAAAAACATGCATGTAGGGGAAAAAACACTGTATCGATGCCCCCCCCCCGCTAGATAAAAGAAGAAGAAGAAGAAGAAGAAGAAGAAGAAGAAGAAGACAAGAGCAGGCGAGCGACGAAGAAGAGGAGCCATGTATGAAGTGGGGGGAGAGAGGGGCGGGCCTGACGACTACCACCTCTGAACCCACCTGACTACTACTTCTCGCTTCAGCTCTGGCGACTCCGTTCTCAACTTGGTCAGGGCTCGAGGGTGGTTTTGGCGGGGCGGAGAGCTGTGCTTTGAGGATCGGGGACGCGGGGTGGTGTTCGGTGTTGGTGGTGGTGGTGGTAATCAAAGGGATAACATTCTGGAAGGGGGCGCTCTCGGCATTAGTAGTACTGGGATTCATTATGCTCATTGGTGTACGCTGTTGCTGTACGTGGGGAAGCAGCACCTTTACTGTCGTCGCCTGTCCGGCGATGCTCGTCGCACCGCCGCCGCCGCTCGACACCAGGTTCGCGACCGTTGGGCTCCCAGTCGCGGCGCTCATCGTCAACTGCTGACCGGGATACGTTATTGGCTGGGGATTCTCCCTCACACGGATGCGTGTGCCCGGTGGGCGGTGGGTTGGGGCCGGTCCTGCTGCCGCGCTCTGGCCTGTGGGGGTTGGGTCGTTTTTTTTTTTTTTTTTTGTTATTATTCCCCTCTACATTCTATTATCATCAGTAATATTTGTCATGTGTCAGATTTTCTCACATTATTTGTATTGAATATTCTATAGAGAAAAAAAAACCATAACTGTAACGAAACACAGTTTAACATAATTATTTATGGATACTTTTTGATAAAACAAATTTTTTGTTTTTCGTTGATTGTCAATTATTTTCTTATATAATTTTATAGCTTTTTGAGGAATTAGTCTCTGTGTAGGTTGTAAGTATTTTATAGATTTTCAAGTGTTTTTAGAATTTTTACGAATCGTAAATATTTCTAGAATTGTATGCTCTCGAAGCTAAAGTTTACGGGATTTTTGATATTTTTATAGATTTTTCAGAAAATGATTTCTATATAGAATTTCAGTATTTCATAGATTTCTATTATTATCGATCTTTAGTATTTTTCGACATTTATAAATTTTTGTAGCAATTTGTAGGATTTTTATAGATTTCTAATATTATTATGGATGACTATGTAGATTTTCAGAATTTGATGCTTCTAACTTTAAAGTTTCATTGATTTCTAGCACTTTCAGTATTAAATAAAATTCCGTTTTAAATACGCATTAATTAAGGCAAGAAAAATTCCCGGGGGTTTCGAAAAATTCAATTAGAATTCTCGGATTTTTCTGTTTACGAAAACCTACTTGACGCATCGAGGAAAATGCAAAGGCGCGATGACCCCGCGTCGGCCCATTTTGGTGCACGAGCCGAGGTACTTTTTGTAAAGTTCGTCCTGCTCGATGCGAATTCCCGGCGCGGGTTCAAAAGTGGCTCGCAGCCATCCAAGGGCGAACTGCTCGTTTTCTTGGATTACTTGTTGATGCGTGTGTTGCTGTTGCAGAGAATTCGCCGCCTCAGCAGCCGCTACCGCCGCTTCTACAAAACCAAAAATTATTTCCTCGTCCTAACAGAATTACCATGAAAAAGTTTTCTTTATATGTACCTCAACCATCACCAGTGAGTTAATCACCTTATGCACAGAAACGCAAAAATTTCACAGGTCACGTGACCCAACATAACCTAACGTTAAGAAATTTTCAAGATATTTCAAATTTCCAAGACAAATGTCAAGAACACTATCCAAAACGAATGTCATTGATTTTTCTTAAAGATAATTTCATTCGGGGTGGCATTTATATATCAAGTTGTTATTTGTATGTCTAGGTGCTAAAGTATGACGTTTTGTGTTGAGATTCTCAACACAAACCGTCATACTTTAGCACCTAGACATACAAATAACTATTTTATCTTCACAAAAATACATACTTTGAGCCGCGGCCTTACTGGGGGCGCTCGCGGTGGCGGGCGTCGCGGGCCGAGATGGCGCCACCGGACTCGGGGACGGGGCTGGCAACGAGACGGTCGCAATGGCAGTGGTCATCGCGCTGCTGGCCGTCACCAAAGTAGCGGAACTAACGATTATTGGCGTGCTGCTGTTGCTGCTAAGATTAGTTGTCGAGACGCTCGATAAACTCGAGGACGAGGACGAGGCAACAGCGGTGGAAGCTGTCGCCGCAGAGATGGCGCTACTCGTCACGGAGACCGTCGTAGACGACGTCGCTACTGTCGCTGTCGTCGTGATCGTCGTCGTCGTGGACGAAACCGCGGAGGTGCTGCTGCTACTACTGCTTTGGGACTGATTCGAATTGTGGGTCGAGACTGTCTCGATGACCTTCATCAGGATGCAGGACTTGGCGCCGTAACTCTGGGCCTCGACCGTCACGAGGGCGACCAATGTGTCGATGGCGCCTCGGACCCGGGACACGCTCGTGCAGGGGCGTTCGCCGAGCGAGGTCAGGGCATACAGGCACTCCAGGGTGTACACCAGCAGAGCCACGTCGCTCAGTGTGAGGAATCTGTTGTTCCAGAGTAAAATATTTTTCATTTATTCTTTTTTTTTTTCAAGTATATTAGTTGATAAATCCATTGCAGTATAATATCACGTGATGTTGAAGGTGTTGGTAAGTAAATGATCAATAGTCGTTTGATTTATTCTAATAAATTGGGATTTCACTGAAATCATTTTTACATTTATTTAAGTTTGTTTCTAGGTCCGTTAATAAACAGATGTTATAAGTCACAACCACGTTTGACATTTTTTTGGTTTAAAATTCGAGAATTTTTTCATTCTGTACATGAAAAGTTGGGAAATATTTACGATAAACCTGTCAACTTCGGAAATACTTATTTTTCAAAAATTTGATTGAAAAATTAATTTCGATACGAAGGATTTAATCTAGATCTTGGTCATCTTACTTTCTTGTAGTTTAGTAAATGGACGCTTTTAGAAATAAAAGTGAAATAAAAACGTGAGTTTAGAAAGGAGTTGAAAAAAATTACAGGCAGATGTGAATTTTACACTGGCAAGCAGGATTTCAGAATTTTTAGAAATTATTTTGAAAATAATTTGAATCCAGAAAATATTTTGTAATCCAATGATTTGTTATAGCTTGTAATTTTTGGAAATTTTGTGATTTTTATTAATTTGACCAGTTTGTACACTTTTGTGACATTATAAAATTCAATGAATTTCAGGAATTCGGTAAAAAGTTGCATTTTCTGCATTCATGAAATTATGTAATTTTGTTACATTTTACAACTTTTTTATTTCATGACATTTCGTTATTTAGCAACATTTCGCGATCTTGTGTTAATTGATGATTATGTGAATTAATGTAAATTTATCACTGTTAGAAATTTTTCAATTTTTGGAAATTTTAATAAATTATTACGTGATTTTTCTTAATTTGACCATTTTGTGTACTTTTGCAATATTTCCCAATTCTTTGAAATTTAGAAATTCTGTGAAATTGTGTAATTTATTAAAAAATCTGCATTTTCTGACTTTATGAAATGATGTAATTGTTTAACATCTTATAACTTTTTAATTTTGTGACATTCCTAACTGTTTTGTACATTAGTACGTATTGCATGAGAATTTAAAAATGATGATTCGAGAAAAAAATTTGGCGTAGCCACCTGTCGAGCTCGAGCGTACTAACCGATTTCCATAAAAATGAGTCATTTTTTCAATATTGTAAAGCTACTCTTACAGATTGTTCAATTTAAAAAATTTTGACAAATTTTTTGATTTCGTAACATCCTGCAGTTTTGACGTTTTTTGTGATTTTGTTACACTTTTTAAAACTTTTGGATGGGATTTGAATCTACGATGAGATGGAGTAAGTTTCAATTTGTGAAACTTCTTACGTCTTATCATAGCACAATTTCTAACAAATATCGAGTATATAAGCCAAGCTGATTCTAACCCCGGATTCTTGTGAAACTTGTTATATCTTACAATAGTGCAATTTTTAACTGTGAAGGACTAATTTTGGTTCAGTAGATAAGCTACGCCGGTTCTGGTGCAGTGGTCCTCACGAGCTAGAACTGGCTCAGCTCATCTACTGTAAAGGTTTTATTTTTCGTCAGCAGCAGCGGCGAGAATTCTTTTATAAGATACATAAAATATAAATATCATAATAAACATGTCCTAATTAATAATTTGTAATTTGTAATTAATTAATAAACGAATCAAACCCTGTAATTTTTGTCAAAACTAACCTGCAAATGATGTCGTAGACCGCGTTGTCGAGCCCAAAAGTGAGCGTCTCCTCGTTGATGTCCTGCTGGCTGACCTTGTTGAGGACTTCGAGGCAGGACATGACGACGAACCTGTCTTGGGTGTCGAGGCCGCGCGTTACGCACGAGAACACGACCTCGCTCAGACGATTTCCGGCATCCTTGAGCGTGATCTCGTTCGCTATGTTACCCAGGGTGTCGAACCCGAGCTGGTGGAGGTTGCTCCAACGCGAGCGCACGCACAGGAGCACGAAACGCAGGAAGCACCGGTTCCTGCCCAGGACGGCCGCGTTTTCAGGCGTGAAACTGAGGTTTCGCAAGATCGAGGCTATCTGGAGAACCCGCTGACCGTAAGGATCCTGGGTTCCCAATGTCCGACCCACGCAGAACAAGTCCTTGTCCTCGTCTTGGAATTTTATCGTCTTTTGATTCGCATCGTCGACGTCTTCGAGGCAAGGGCACTCGATTGTCGACTGCAATTTCATTATAAATGTTTAATCCAAATGAATCCGATTCCTACAATTTAGTTCTAATTGAGTACAGGATCTTCGGTGCTAAAATGGAACTAATGTCCTACCCAAAACACGAAAAAATGACAATTACCACATCGGTCTCAATAGGAACAACATTGTGAGGTCCAAGCGTCGTCGAATCCTCCGGTGGCGCCGCGACCTTTCCCTGCAGCTGCCTGTCCTTGGCCAAGTTTTTTCTCCTCGAAAAAGCGCCCTTGGGCGGCACGGCCTTTTCCATGAACTTGCGCTCATCCGTGAGGTCTATCACGTCCTGAGAGTCGAGGACGTCCGACCAGAACGAGTTTATCGAGTAATTGCGTACGCGCGAGTACACCTCGATGAAGAGATCCCTGGTCCCGGGCGAATCAAAGACCCCCGCGTGCGCCAGCAGAATATTGGTCAGGCGCGGGTACTTGTCGAGGCGCAGCGTGTGCTTGCCTTCGTTCGACAAAAGCGTGCACACGTTTATGGCAAAGTCCTGCTCATTTGGCAGAGGTGACAGCAATGACAGCGCCAGCTTGTCGTAATTCGTCGGTTTGTACAAGTTGGACGAAAGGCCGTTATACTCTCTCAAAGATTCTGCAACGTTAGCGGGAAAAATGGAAGAATAAAAGCGTGCACGCGTTTATGGCATGATGAAAAAAAGTGACCGAATATGATGAAAAAAAAAGAGTCATTGGCATGCGTGGAGGCTCGTTGCGAGGTGGCAGGTGCGGGGCTAATGGTCACTTGGCGTCAAGGCAATCGAACCAAGGTCCACGACGACGGCGACGATGAAGAGGAGAACGGGATCACGCACGCGCCGCCACCTCCATCAACGGGCATGCATGCAATACCAACTCGGTGTGTTGTCTACTACAGCCTACCGCAGAACCGCGAACCCTCAAACGCTTATTGATTCTGCCTCGCGCAACACCACCCATATCATTCCTCTTCTCTACTCCTACCATCAATTTGTCTCTTTCGTTTACTGTCAACATTCTTTTTCGGGCTTTCACGAAATTATCGTCGTCCAAGTATCTTTTCTTTTTTCCATTTCCTCAAGCCTCGAAACATGAGATTACGACACTTTGTCATTTTTTCTACTGAAATATTGTTTCACGGATAAAGAGTTTGTAACATTTTTTGTTACGACTATTTTTTTTTTTTTTTTTTAAAAATAGGAAAAATTTATGATAATCAGTAACAAAATGTGTCAAAGTTCTTTTAAACGAAATTATAATTGTAAATATTTGGCTAGGATAACATAAAAAATATAAATTTGAAAAATAGGAAACTTGAAAAAAATGAACACGTGTTTTTTTCTTTTTTTTAAATACTGAAAATAAGAATTTATATGGATTTTGACGTCACACCTCCCCCCACTCTGGATTTTTAGAACCTCTGTATCTCCAGCAGTTTATAATTAATGAGTTATTGAAAACATACGTGTCAGTTTTTTTCTATTATCTAACAGAATTTTTTCGTCAAGTTCGCTATTGTTTCTCTTCAGTGATTGACAAAGAGCAAAACTAGAAATGCTAGAAAACATTTTAAAAATCTAAAAAAAATTTGAACCCTGGAACATCGAATTTTAAAACATTTTTAAATCGTGAAAACACCAAAAACATATCAATAAGTTGAAAAATAATACAATTTTCTAGAAATACTATTAATTCATAAAAAAATTTGAAAATTCTACGATGAATAATACAAAAATACTTGAAACCTATGAAATACTAAAAATCTAAGTAAATGTAATAATTTTCCTAGAAATCTTTCAAAATATGAAAATTTTTAGAAACTAAAATTTTATTTTTTATAAAATGGAATCCTAGAAATTTATTTCGCGATCTAGAAAAATAGAAAATCTATGAAAATACCGCAAAACTCTTCAATATTTTAAAAATACGAAGACAAAAACGCGATAAATATTACAAATCTACTGATACTGAAAATTTGAGTTGATCTTAAACTCTCGAACTTATGATATCCTAAATTCTTAAGTATATGATTCCATAAATTTATACAGAAAACCATGAAAAACCAGGTAATTCAAATAAAGTTCATTTTCAATAATTCAGAGTTTCTTGCTCCATAAATAAATTAATCAAGTTAGCTCGATGGCAGAATTTATGGTTTCTCCCATAAACGCCTTTTGGACTTGATCGACTCGAAGTAGCAGGGAAAAAATGGAACGTAAAAGCTCAGCGAGTCCGGGAGTGTCAAGTAAAGCGACTTGAAAAGCCTCGGGTCTGCGCAGTGAAAGTGGAGGGGAGCTGGTGACACCGATTTGAAAATTGATCGACGCCGCGCGCGCGCCCTGAGCCCGTCCCAGAGTTTTCAAAACGCTTGCCACCTTGCCAGTCGCCCAGACTGAGCGCCCGAACTAACACCACCAACACCATCACAATGCTTCTGCCCCTTTACAACATTTATAAATATTCCACAATCCCCGCAAAAAAATGTTAAAAAATTATTTTCTTACAAATTTTATTATTTGTTAGAATATTGTGATTATATAGTTATTTATTAAAATATCAAACATGATACCAACTATTTAAATTTTTCATAACTTTATAAAAATTTGTCCAAATTATGGATTTTCAAGTTTTCCATTGGACAAATGTGAGGAAAGGCAGAAAACATGATTAACTTAGAAATTGTTTAAATAATGGGATATTTCTTATTCTAAATCAGAAATCAGAGAAAATTTTAAAAAAGTCAATTTTTTTAAGTATTTATTCATTTACAAAAACATTTAATTGATAAAATAATATGAAGTATTTTTTTGAAATATCAAACATGATACGAACTATTCAAAACTTTCGTTATCGTATGGAAATTTTTTTAATTTGTGATTTTTCAAGTTTTCCATTGGAAAAATGTGAGGAAAGGCAGATAATATGATTATTTTGTTGATAATTTTTTTAAGAAATATATTATTATACATTTTCGAAATTTTGAATTTGCAAAAAAATGAAGTATTTTTTTGAAATATTAAACATAATTATTTATAAATTATACAATAAAATTATTACAAATATTAAAAAAATTTTATCACGAATTCCACTCTTGGAAAATACAACTGTTTTCCACCGTAAAAGTGCAAAAGAAATTTTTTTTTCACAGTAAAATACGTTGAATGTAAATGATGGAAGATTTCTCTTGTTTATTAAAAACAGGAAATATTATTCTTACCGGCAATGTTGTGTTGGTTGTGATTATACGTGAGAGGAACTGAGTGTAAAGCTCTGGCAGACCATTTCCGATGCCTCGAGTCTTCGTCATCGTCGTCTGCTTGTTGCCCATCTTCACCGTGAAAATTCACTTTCTCGTACCTATCTAAATACCTGCGAATCAATCATGAAAACCATGTTTTAAGAAACAACGGGGATACTACGATTTCAATAGTGATAGTGACAAATACAAAAATTATTGATGACTATCAATAATTAAAAACAAAATAAAATTATTCAATTTATTAATTTAATTAGCCTTTTATGATGATTTGAAATCAGTTATATAAGATAGATTTTTTTCGAAATTATGAGCATGATACGGAGTATTTAAAGCTTTTGGAATTTCATACATATTTGTCTAATTTTGAATTTTTAAATTTACCTTTTGGAAAAATGTGGGAAAAGACAGAAAATATTCTCATTTACGATAAAATGAGGAATAGTTTGAAAAATATGAAATTTCGTTTTCTAAATCAGAAATAATAAAAAGTTTAAAAATCAACAAAATAATTAATTTAATGAATTTTTCATAACTTGAAATGAATGAAATTAAATAAAATGTTCTCAAAATTTTTAACATGATACAAGCTATTCAAAGCTTTCATAATTTTATAAAAATTAGAATTTTCATGTTTACAATTAGAAAAATGTAGGTAAGGACAGAAAATATTATCAAATATGTTAAAAATGAGGAATTGTTTAAAAAAATGTGGAATTTCTCTTTCTAAAGCAAAAATCACAAAAAGTTTTATAATAAATCAATTTATTTGACTTGTTATAATAATTCAAAATAAATAAAGTAGGATAAACTATATTTTCGACGTTTCGAACATTGAACGAACTGATCGAAGCTATCGTAATTTTTATAGAAATTTTTCCAACTTTTGAATTTTCAATTTTCCACTAGAAAAGTGTCAGAAAAGACAGAGAATATGATTGAAATATGATTATATTAGGAATTGTTTTAAAAAATGTGAAATTTCTTTCGCTAATTAAAAATTTAGAAGAAATTTTCAAAGTACGTCAATTTATTTACGTATTTAACTTTTTGTAAAAATTTAAAATTAATAAAATAAAATGAAGTATTTTTTTTAATGTCAAACATGATATACGAACTATTTAAATGTCTCGTAATTTTATACGAATTTGTCCGCATTGTGAATTTTCAAGTTGTCCACTGGAAAAGTGTGAGAAAATTACTTTATTTTATTTATTTATTAAATACTAAAATATATAATAATATATATTAAATAAATATTATTTAATTACATTATATTAAATTAAAATGTAAGTTTAAAAGTATTTTGTTTAAGTATAAATAAACCTCATTCAAAATTGTAATAGATCTAAAATAAAATACATTTTATTATATAAGCTACTGCTGCAAAAAAATTTGTTACGTCAAGTTGTATAGAAGCAGCACATCTTTTTGCTGATATACAGCAAATTCTTTTTTTTTTCGTGCAAGGTATAAACCGTACTCTCGCTCAAACTTTCAGGTTCCCCGTAATCTCTCTCATACGATCGCGAAAAACAATCACTAAAAAGCAGCAGCAGCAGCAGCACCGCCAAACGAAACGGCAATAGAGCGGCCACAAAATGCAGTTACTTCGCGAATGGTAATGACGATGACTCACCGAAGGTAAATTTGTTTGAGGCCAACCCCGCCGTTCACGCAACCATCGGGCAGGTGAAATTGCTCGCAAAGCGACGCCCACTCATTTTTAGAATTCACCTGAAACACAAAAATTATCATTTCTTAACTACCGGAGCGTAACTTTTTTTTTCAAGAATTTCCTTGTCACGTGTCGCGAATAATCGCGAAACAGATAACGCGACTGACGATTGATATTTTTATCGTACGTTGAGGTTTCCTAGGACACGCATCATGGAATTGTATATATTTTTGTATATTCCTTAAATATTTTTTACATTACAAACGCACCGAAAAAAAAGTGATGATAGAAATACTATGAATTCATGAAAAATACTAAAAATCTATGTATTTTAAAAATCTATGTAAATTTAATTTTCTTGGGAATCTAACGAAATAGACGGAAAATTTATGGAAACTTGAATTTTAGAAATCGATGAAAATACTGCAAAATTCTCGAATATATCATCAATATGAAAAAAATGTGATAAATATTATAAATCTATTGATACTGCAAAAAAGTTCTGGAAATTTATACAGAAAGTTATAGTTTGAAAATTCGAAGTTTCATAATATTCTGCAACTGTTTCAAATGTTCAATACATAAACTAATATAAAATCAAATTATTAAGATTCCTTTCAGTGTGATTTTTCTGAATAAGTTGGAGAAATGTAATGACTAAGGCGTCGCGAAATGGTATTAGAAAGGTTCTCTTTTCTTTGAAGGCTCGAGAAAATATCTTTCACCGGTAACAGTAACGCGAAGAAAGTGGGTCGAGTAATAATTGCGCCAACGCAAATGGCATTCCATTACAGCGCATCGGTAAATCCACCTTACATTGCGATCAATCATGTCGATTATCGTTGCACTTTGCATCCCAATGAACGCAACATTGCGAAAAGTCATCAGAATCGAAAGCAAGCGTAAGACGCGTATACTCGAAACATCAACGTGCAAAGACGCAAAATTGTGAAAAGTTAATTGGTTATTTTTGCAAATAACAACATCGATATTTCAGTTTTTTTCCATTTTTACCTATCCTAAATAAATATTCGACGAAATTTTTTTTTTTTGGTAATTATTTTCTTACTTCCTATAATAAACACTGCAATTTTTTTTTTAGTTAACAATCATTATTAATAAATACACTGTCATCAAAATTTTTGAATTTCTATATTACTATATTTCATAATAATTTTCTAAAAATGTACCCATTTCATATTTGTACAAATTTTTTTTCAACAAAGTGGTTAATAAATTTTTATTCAAGAAAAGAAGCCATCAACGTTTGATTTTCAAGATAAATATTGTTGATAAGTCCACATTTTTTGAGATTCATTTATTATACTATTTATGAATTTTTGAGCCGTACGTATAAATATATTTATTTTGTTGAATATTTCATTATTTTTTATTTGAAAAAAAAAACAACGCAGCAATCTTTATTTTCAACGTAAATAATTATTATTAATAAATACACTGCTATTGAAATATTCGAATTTCTATGTATAATTATATGAATATTCGATAATAATTATTTAAAAAATTTACCTGTTTTCACATTTATACAATTTTTTTTTCAATAAAGTAATTAATTGATTCTTACTTAAAAAAAGAAGTCATTAGAGTTAGATTTTCAAAATAAATATTTTTGACAAGTCCACATTTTTTAAAATACATTTATTATACTATTTATGAATTGTGAGCTGTACATATAAATATATTTATTTTGTTGAATATTTCATAGTTTTTTATTTGAAAAAAAAACGCAGCAATCTTTTTTTTTTAACGTAAATAATAATTATTATCAAATACACTGTTATGGAAATTTTCGAATTTCTATATTACTATATTTCGTAATAATTATTCTAAAAATTTACCTATTTTTATAATTGTACGAATTTTTGTTCAAAAAGGAAATGAATCAATGGCCCACGGTCGTGGGCCTAGGTGAGGGTTATTTCTTACAAAAAAAAAAGGAATTATCAATGTTCGATTTTCAAGATAAACAATCATTATTGATAAGTCCAGATTTTTAAAAATTCATTTTATTTTGCTAAATATTTCATTGTTTCCTATTTTAACAAAACAAAAAAAAATTGAAACGAAAGGAAACAACATGTCAATCTTTACTTTTTAAGATAAATAATAATTTTTCGAACTGAATTTTTATCGCTCAAAGTAAATATGAGCTAGAACTATGAAAACTCTGTAAAAAGCATAAGATTTGGACGAGTAAGATATCTTACATGTCTTGCAAATTTTTCTAAGAATGCCTTTTAATTTTTAAGAACATTAACTCGAAGTTATGTGTAAAAAAATTTTGTCTTAATGATGTAGGAATTATTAAAAAAAATATATATATATAAACAAAATATTTATAAATTATATAAATACTCATTTAAAATTAAATTTAAAAAAAATCATGAGAATGATATAAAATTACCAAAATAAAAAACCTGGAAAATCGACTCGAAATTATAGCTTTGCCAGGAATTTTTCAATTTGTAATAACTTTTAAACTATAATCTAATATGATAGAGATTGTCTAACATTCATCTTGAGTCTAAAATAAAACGACTACAAAAATTATTATTTTCAAAAGTAATTTTCAATATTTTACTATCAGTAACACCAAAAACTTACTGATAATTATTGTTATATCTTGTTAATGATAAATATCAGTAGTTACTGATATTTTAGTAACTACTGAATTTCAGTAATTCATGAAATAAATGATCATTTCATGTCATCTTGACGAACAATATTTTTATGTTTTTTGCCACTGTATTTAATTTAATTTTTTTATACACGTAAGAGTATATACATGGTATTGTTATTAAAATATTCCTTGAATTAAATTATAACCATTGTTCACTCAAATTAAACCATAATATCACTTAATTTTCATTGAAATCTATGACTTGACCAACAACAACGACTATGGTCATCATTATGACAAAAATTCTAACTAAAATCATTTCGTAATAATATATACCAGTATAGCTACTGATATTTTTCCCATCCCTAGGCCCGGGGTTTCGCGTCCAACGAAACGTCCAAAAATAAGCAGGAAATGAACTGACATGCCGCGGGGAATACTGGACCAGTGCTCCCCGGATCCACGACGCCCGCGGCGATGCTATTCCCGTATACCCAAAAGCTCCAAAGACGACGATCGCCACGAGGTCGATTATAACAACAGCCCCGGAATCGGTTGCGCTCGCGATAAGACGCAATCGCTCTTATCTCACGCACGCCGACACTCGTTATCGGTCGGCACCGTTCTAAACTTTGCCCCCCCCCCACCTCTCCCCGCCCCTGCCTCCCGCGACATCCCGGGCAATCGGTCGACTTTGTTTGACCTTGACGGGTGGCGGGCTTAGGCGGCACGTGCGCACGCGCGGAAATCTCTTTTTCAAGAGCATCGAACGTATCCCCCCCCACGTGCTTGGCCTGGCTCTAGAATGGACTAAATGATGAAAGTACTCGACTGCTACTCCACGTGCACGTTGGGGTAGGACACGGTTCGTCCTCCGCCGCAGTCGCGACTATCTTCGCGCGCGCTACTATTTCCTCGGCCCCCCTCCTAACCCCGCGACAGCCCCTCTTCCGCTTCCGATATCATGTCACGCCGAGGAAATGATCTATATCGTCCCTATGACAATGATTACCCATGACCGAGGGGGTGAGGGTAGAAAAATCTGTTTTGATATTAATTTATTCGGAATCTATAAAAATATGTTCAAAATTGGTAATATCAGAAAATTATCTGAGTTGTGTAAATAATGAGGGAATATGAAAAATGACGAAAGTATTGGAAGAAGACAAAATTCTAACCACGGTGATCTGATAATCACACTGCAAAAAATAATTGCAATTTTTCCATACTCGTGTATGGAAGTTTCAAAAACATTGAAAATTTCCAATGCAAGTATGTATCTTTCCCCATACTTTTCCGAAAAATTGTATACATGAATGAGAAAAATTCTATAAATGTATGGGAATTATAAAACAAACTATGACAAATTTGCGATAGGATAAAAACTTCCCATAATGTATAGGAATTTTGTTTTACAGCGCACATAAATCGGGTTCCTTTATATTGAATACACTGGAAAAAATTACACGGCTATCGCACCCTTGTATAATAAGAGTGATATTGTCAAGGTATTTCAGCTCTATTTACAAGGCTGGATCGACCT
>JAPYZL010066512.1:0-25899 GCA_030522825.1 Platygaster orseoliae | reverse complement strand
ACACAAGAAAACGACAAAAAACTTGCGTAAATGAAAAAAAATTTTCACTCAACTTGACAGTTATAAAAAGGACAGTTTGCGGAGAATCACCCATATGTTTTTCTTTGAAAGGATATTTGATAACTAGTAATTAGAATTTAATTTAATTTCGTTCCATTTTTGTCAATGTATGCGACTGAGAACGAAGAAAAGGATCTTTGGTCTGAAATTCGTAAGGCTTGGATTCTAATATTGATGAAATGGATAATCCCCTCTATGAATTTCGGATTAAAGGTTTCTTTTTCTCGTACCAGGTCACACACGTAAAAATACAATTTGGCCATAGTGATTTGTTTTATAATTTGTACTATGACGATAATTGCGAAATTTGATATATATATACCTCGAATAGATATGGAGATTTTTATCGTATAAAACTTGTTATGGTGACTTTAGGATTACTATATTTTTTCCTGAAGAGGGTCAAATAAATGACCGAAAGCTTGAAAGAGAAGAAAATTTGGTGAATTAATTATTTAACCCCAATTGATAAAATTTGGCTCCGTTTGATCGTTTTTTGGAATAATCATATATTAAAATGGAGCGATATACAAATAATGGAAAAGTTTTTTTTTTTTAATTGTTCCACACTTGTCAAGGACTATATTTTATTCAGCAATGTGTGGAAATGCTAGTTTTGCATCGCCCGAGCGTGTGGAAAATTGGCCTTTTCCACATGGCGTTGAATAAAAAATAATACTGCGTTGCTGACTTTTCATTATTGGCTCCGGAGGATCGATCAATATTAATATCAATTACTGATTACAATTTATTACGGAGCGCTTTTGTTTATACATATTTACAATTTAATTCTAGGTATCTGAAAATGTTTATGGTATTAGATTTGTGGCTGTTATCGTTTTCGAAATTAGCTTGATAAGGTCTAAATATACAAAAGATTTGTATCTGGATAATGCGGGAAAAATAGCAGGAAATATGAGAGGAATGTTTCGGATAACTTGCCAACATTCAGGTAATCCTCATTTGCAAAACCTGTCACAGAATCCATTTCACTCGAGATGTAAAAACCTGTGACTCGTAATTAGCGGCGAGCATGATTAATTTCCCATATCACGATTTCCCGGTCAAAGGTGAGCAGCAAACTCGAAGGGAATCGATCAATTGTTCCCGCGGTCTTTCGTGGCGTCGAATACTCTCTTGAAACTCGAAACCTCGAGATGCTGATCCAAGTTTCCTTGTTCCCTTCCGGGGTTTTCTCATTATGCAGTCGGCGTGTCTTAATCCGCTACTAATGAGTTACAGCCATCGCCTGACCCAAGTCGTAAGAGGGATACGAGAATTCCCGTACAAACGCGAAACTTTATTATGGGCACGAGGAAAACAAAACGTTTGATGTCAGTAACATTGGTAGTTAATGCCAGAGGGAAATCACAGAATTGCTATATCACTGCCCATTACGACCTTCGAATTTCGAAGACTTCTTTTGTAGTTGAAGTTAGAATAGTCTATGTTTGATTAGAGCTGATTTTCGTGAGAGGTCTATTAAAAAAAGTTATACTAATAATTCTAGATAACTAGATAATAAGTCTAAAGTTATTACTAATAACTTTTTGGTTACTTTTATGCAGTTTGTTGCATTCAAATTTATGTATTCAATATACAAAGTTAAAAGTTGAAAGTTTTTAAACTAAAAAAATTTAGAATTTCATAAATAAGTGAATCCAAACTTAAATTAATATCATCGAAAACAAATTTTTAAAATTTAGTAGAAAAAAAGAAAAAAACAATATAAACCAGAAAATCCACTCATTATCAAAAGAAATGTCAAAAGTCTGATATAGAATTTTCGAAAAAAAAAACCAAGTAAAATTTTTAAGTTTTCAAAATCTTAGACTTTGAACATATTTAGAAAACAGCATTTAAATTTCCGAATCACTTTCTTTATCTATTTGCAATTTTTAGACTATTGAAACTGAAAATTCGAATTTCAAATAGATTTATTCCACAAGATCACGACCTTGAAGCCTTGAAACTTTAGTTTTTCAATTTTAAAATAGTCAAGTCCACAAAACTTAACGTAGAAAAACGTTAAAAATCTGACGAAACGAAATTTCAGAATTCCGAAGTATTGGCTATAACAAATTTTTCTACAAGAAATCCATCAAAATCGAAAGAAAATAATTTTTGGAAAAATCGTATAATTAATTATCTAAACCTTGACAAGAATTCAAATTTATATACTTTGTACCAGGTGCTTGTAATGAACCGTTTTTAAATTTGCTTGAATCGATCGTGATGAATAAAATCCTAGAAAATTTCGCGTAAAGACGTGATTCCGCGAACGTGCTAGGAAATAATTGGGCACGATAAAAATTTTGGCGCTGAAGGCTAAACTGCGAGAAAAACGCAGAGATGGTTGCGACTTTGACACGTTGTAATTTTCGGTTTGCATGAGCCAGGGGCGCGTAGCTTACTTTAAACGGAATTGCATTCATCCCAAGCTGAGGTAATTACCCTAGAAAATTACTGCACTTACATTTCTAATAGGTGTATACAGATAGGAATGTCAAGCATTCAAGTGAAGAACAACCTCAAAAGCTTTTCGATTCATGCTTTTTGAAAAAAACTGAAAATTGGAGTCACTTGCACATTTTGCTATAGAATACATTTTTTCACCATGCAACGAGATATACAATTTGGAAAATAATCATCACCTTACTTACAATCAAATGTCTTATGATTTAACACGAAAAAAGTAATTTTGACCCAGAGAATTTTCAGTTAAAAAAACTCTGATGAATTCATAGAAATAAAAGAAAAATTGCTTGTACCTAAAGATTGAAACCGAAAAATATTGACTCAATCAATGGATTTTTATCCCTAAAATGTTGTCTTTTTACGCTGTTGCCGCAAGTGACGTGGAAAGGCCGAGGGAATTTTCAATATTTGCGTTTCTAAAGCTCGCGACAAAATATTGGCCCGTAAATTGTTGGGTGGCGATTCTTTATCGCGATTACTTTTATGGGATTAATCGATAAACCCGGCGCAGCGCGAACCGTAAAACACGGGCGATATAGAGAAAATTCGAAGCTCTAATAAATTGAGGCTGAAATAGTTGAGGGTGCTTGAATTTACTAGCAGTTTCCTGGTTTTTACTTTTCTATTCAATCAAGCTACATAGACGAGAGAGGGAGAATGAAGCGATGTGGATGTTTGAAAAAGCCGCTTTAGAGTGGAATGGTCGAATGGAAAATCGGATAAAAAAAACAGCGGGCCAAAAAAAGTACTTTTCTAAAGTTTTTATTTTGAATATTGTAGTAGGAAGCGTTCATGGTGAAGAGCTGTTGCTTTTATGAATCAAATCGGGAGTTAAAGGTTTTACGAGTGTAGTTAGACTATTTTTTAACGAAGCATAGAAAATGTTGAACAAAAACTCATTGTCAACAATTGTACATAGGTGTTGTTTTACAAGTTTTTTTCATTTTTCTATGACAAGTTGGTATCATTCAGTTTTGTTAATTAATTTTGTAGACGAATTCCATGCATTTTCGTTATTTAGTTTTGCAGGGGTGAAAATCTGAATTTTTGTTTTAAAAAAGTTTTGCAATAATTTATTAGAGTAAAATAGAAGTTTTTTTCCTAAACGAAATTTGATTTTTAATTTTTTTATTTTAACATCGTATGGACACGAAAAAACAGTATTTTTAAGACAATTAAAAGTGTCATATACTAAATATCAATAAATTTACTTGTTCAGAAAAAACTGAGTACATACCAATATAGAATTTGGGAGCCCTGAAAGTGAGATGACTGTGGAAAATTCGAAATCGTTGCCTTTTTTACTGAAAAAATCTACCCTCTTGAAATCTTTCGCGGTTAAAGTTTTTTCCCTTGGAAAATCTTACAAATCACCAGAATGTCACGTCCCTTGGGAAGCCGCAACGAAATTTCGTAAGAAACTCGGAAAGTCCTCTTGAGTAAAAAAGTTGTAGGTCCGATAATACAATCTAAAATGTCGAAAACTTGCAACGTATTCGTACGAGCCACGTTCATTTCAATGGAATGTAAAGCGCTATTACGTAGGTGTCGGCACCAGAGACTTATTAGAAATCAAAGTTTTAGAATCTTGCATTCTTCAAAATGATGGGTTTATTTATTATTTAGCGTGGGAAAAATTATTTCACAATGTTGTACAAGTATTCGACGATTAATGCAAACTTAAAAATCACGCTAAGGAGTCTAGTAATCCTAATTTTGAAACTAATTTCTTTCAAAAAATGTCTTCATGGAATTTCATCTTGAAACGACCCATAAAGTTGGAAGTCGTGAACTTTCTTATTTGTACCAACACCGTAATTGCTATTCAGTAATTCGTGGACGATTGTTTCGTCGTGTTGCACAACTGCCTAGAAACTACAAATCCGGCAACACTACGCCGGGAATGTCATTTCGATTCATTAAATTTACTAATCAAAAATTGTTGGGGAACAATGGAATCAGACATCCGAAGATTCTCTCCTCCCGATTCTCATCCATCGCAAGCCCGAAGTGACAAGGAAAACTTTGCCGCGAATCTCCGTATTCCAACGATTCCTGTTTGTGAACTAATTAATTCTCGACAGGGAATCGAGCCAAATTCGGCACTTGGTCCCCCTCCCCTGTCCTGGAAATTCGGCAGCTACGTCGTAGACGCCCTGATTACATAGTCGAGATGTCTCCCAAGTGCATCGTTTACTGCGAATCAAATAAGCCCCTGGTATAGCGCGCGGATTAAAGAAACATTCCGGCGGGAAATTTATCGGGAGCTCGGAACTTTCGGCATTTCTCCCTTAGTTAGTTGTCGGGCTCGGAATCATCGTCGCTGAAGAATGTATCTCAAAATGGAAAAACCACCTGAAAACTATTCTTCGTGAATAATTTCTGTCGCGAACAACTCGTCGTTTCACGTCGCTTTCGCGCCAAGATTGCATTCCTGGCCATTCGCACGTTTTCAAATGAACTGGCGTTATCCGATTCGAACGAGCCTGATTTGGCATAAGCATTTCAGGAATTTAATCAATAAGCTACTATCCCAATTGGCTGAATATGAGATACATTTGGAGGGAGATTACGAGCAATTCTTCTCTAAAAAACATGGTTTTGATCTTAAGCTCTATACTGATGAATCAGAGATTTTTTGTAAAACAGTATTTGGAAAATAATTGGTGAAATAGAAATTTGCGTCAAAAATGAATAGTATTTAAGGGAGCTTCCATAAATGATGTCACGGTCTTAGGGGGGAGGGGGGGTCAGCCTATTTGTGACAGTTTGTGACAGACGGGGGGGGGGAGGGGGTTCTCAAAATTGTGATGTCACATCTGTGGCAAAAATTTTTTTTAGTGAAATCAAACGTTGCTCCGGGAAAAATTGCGAGTTATAGTTTATATTTCGATTAAAGATAATAAAGCATTTTATATCTATTTTCGATGTGACTCAAAACTGATGTGAACAATCAACATAATTGCAGAAATAAAACTGACTAGATCGATTGACTAGATTTTTCAATGTTTTTGGAACTTCGCAATTTTTTAGCATTTAAGGGGGACTTGCTCCTTGTTGAGCGATTTTCGAGCGTATATTTAGAAATTTATTGTAAGCGAACCATTGACTCTTTTTAAATCAGTTTTTGTGTTTTTATATTGAGTAAGAACCAATGTTCAACAAATGTTTTTTACAGTGTTTTGTCAACCATGTTAATAACCTCTAGATGACCTTGAATGTGCCTCCTCTAAAACGTCGGTGCGCACGATTCCGTTTTGTATAAAGCATCCAAAATACACAAATTTTTTTTTAAATTAATTTTCATTATGTTGGCTATCGTTTGATCGAAGCGTTTTTGATTATTCAAATTTTTTTCAAAATGGCGAGCGTAAACAAAAAAAGAACAGAATTTCCATACTTTTCTTTTATCGTTATAGGCTGTAAAAATGAAACTAACTATAACTTTCAAAAACCGCTCGATCAAACGATAGCCACAATAATGTAAGTTAATAAAAAAAAAAATTTTGTGTTTTGGATTCTTTATACGAACAGAATTGTGCGCACCGACGTTTTAGAGGAGGCACATTCAAGGTTATCTAGAGGTTACTAATATGATTGACACAACACTATAAAAAACATATGTTGAACATTTGTTCTTACTCAATACAAAAAAACAAAAACTAATTGAAAAATTGTTAATGGTTCGTTCATAATACATTTCTAAATATACGCTCGAAAATCGCTCAACAAAGAGCAAGTCCCCCTTAAAAGTACATTTTCATTTAAAAAATTGAAATTCGTATGTATTTTCAATACTTTTTTTTACGATGTATTTATATGATGATAATCATCATTAACATAATAATAAAAATAATATCATGATTTAAAAAATAATGAAATACAATGGGCGTCTGAATATTTTGATACTGTAATTTTTTAAAATTCCAGAAATTGAAATAAATAAATATTATACAATTTTTAAACACCTTTATAATAATTGGAACAATAAATAAAATTATTAAATGATTAAATTGCGGATAAATAAAACTTTTTCAGAATAAAATTTTTTTCATGATAAATAAAAAATTTTTTGTATTGTAAATTGAAGCTTTAAAAAAAAACTAGGAAGGTGATTAAATAAACTACTGTTTTACAATGTAATAGTTATAAATATAATGCTTCAACAATCGCATTGTTGAAAATAAAAAATTTTTCTTCACATTGAAAATCCAACATTGTGACGTGACACAGGAGGGGGGGGGGTCTGCAAATTTGTGACACACTGTGACAGAGGGGGGGAGGGGGTCAAAAAACGCCAAAAAACCGTGACATCAATTATGGAAGCTCCTTAACCTATTGAACACATTTGTTAAGTATTTTTTCATTCTTATGGTGTATTTTTGAGATATTTACAATAATATTTCCAAAATTCGAAATTATTCAGATAGGCGATATTCATTATATTTCTAAGAATAAAAATCAAATTGTATCTTTTGAAACCATGAAATCGACTGCAACAGTTAAATTTATCAAAAAATAGTTATTTAATAGAAAAAAAGTCTTGTACATTTAGCAGCTAACTTAGCGGGGCGTAACCTTCTTGAAAGGCCTAATGTATGACTTTTTGCACCAGTGAATATTAATTTTTTTATTATTATAATCGTTTGAAGGAATTTCTTTGTTTCAAAATATACAGTTTAACCTTTTGCTTTTAGGAAAGGGAATAAATATTCGTACTTAAAAAATTTCATATATATAAAAATGTTATTGTAGATATCTTGGAAATTAGCCAAACGATTGGAAAAATATTTAACGAGTATGTTCAGCGGTTGCAGCTCTATCCATTTTTGGAAAAAATTTCTTCGCCGCAAAAAAGTGTTGCATAGTGTTATTTATTACAAAATTATTTGTAATGGCTGAAAGGTACCTAAGCTATAATGAGCTTATCGAGAATAAACAGAATTTCCAGAAAGCAAAATTAATTCAATGTTTCACGTAATTGAAAAAACAAGAATGAAATTGTTGAGATTGTTAACAGAAATGTTCTTTTAAAAAGGTTCCAGGAAATTATAGCTGTTTTTAGAAAAGTGTGGAAACATGATTCTTCATCCTCGAAAACTTAAGGAAAAAGTAGTGTAATGGTTGAAGTAATTTTTCATTAATACCTGTTAGTGACAAAGTAACTCATAATCATATTTATGCAAGCTAACTGCATTTTTTCAAAAAAACTGTTTTTTTGAACTGTTAACTTGTCATGGTCGATTTTTTATCCCTGATAATAATGTAGGGAACTATAAATAACTGTTGGAATTGTTTACAATGAATAGCTTAGAGACAAGTGTGATTTCTTGAATTATTTTTAAGAGTCAACCGTATGTTTGCGAATAGGTCATATTTTTTTTTGGCTTGACAATGCTTAGAATTAATTTCCCATTTCTAAAAATCGAAGAAGCAGAAATGAAACCGTTGCATTCATTATGAAAGGATTACCCATTCTGACAGAAAAAGGCTCATATGAAGATATTCAAAGAAATGCTGTCTTTTTTTGACTTTTTAAATGACTTTTTAAATGACTGAAAAATTAAAATGATAAAAAACTCTTCAAAAACTCTTCCCAAAATAAAAAAAACTCGAATTTTCATGACCTGGAAATAGTTGCATTCAGTAACTTATCCTCAAAAATGGAATCATTCATATTTCAAACAGAAATACAATTTTTATACTTTAATCCAACAAATGATTCAGTGTTTCGAAAGTGGGATGATGATGATGATGATGATGATGATGATGATGATGATGATGATGATGATGATGATGATGATGATGATGACCATGAATCATTTATGTACATCGGTGACCATGAATCAAATATTTTCAATTTATACGAAAAATTGAAATTTCCAATAAAATTTGCTATTTTTATTTAAATATGTAAAATATTGAAACTACATATTTAAAAACATGACATTTCTGTAGCGTTAGAGTTATTTTTAAACGTTGATCTGAAACTTTACTATAATATTTATTGTTGACAAAAAAGTCTTGAAAAAATCCACGTGATTAATCTGCAGTAATCATTTGACATACATTCATATTTTATCATAAATTAACCAAGAAAATTTATTTCGTATTAACTGAATTACTATTTCATGTACTTGTGGCATAAATGTAAAAGAAATGAATTTGACTCCTGTGTAACTGTAATACAAGTTTATCGGGTTCCCCGTCTATTGAGCCAACGAAAAATGCTCGTGATAGATTTAACTCGATCCCGAGATTGCTGATCGATATTCACGATAAGTTAAAATTATAACAACTATTAACCAAGTAGGTGAGCATCATTTGATATTTGTGACTCGTTACATTTATATTCATCGCGTTATAAAGTTGTTGTGGTCGTTAGAGCATCAATTAATGATGGGAAGATTATCTCTTAAGGCTTTTTATGTGCCGTGTTGTTTCACCGATCATTGGGACATTTCCTGTTTTTTTTTCGCATCAAGGAAACGCGTGTCTCAATCAGTATGAATAGGAAGAAATGAAATGTCGCGTTATATTTATCACTATCGACTTTAGCGACCATTTCGTAAACGACCGCGAATGCATCTTGCCATCAATGAATTGGGTTTTTAGCATTCTCGTTTTCTTTTTTACCTTATCCATAATAACGCTGCAAGGTTCTTAGTACTATTTACTTAATAGCTTCCACTTTGTAAGTTAAACCTGTATGTTATTTAGTCTGTTAATAATCAGTATTATACAAATGAGTGAGAGAAGTATTATTTTGTTCGGTAAAGGGTTAAATGCTCAATTTCGATTTCCAACAAACATTTATATTCAAACTGTCAAAAATACTTACAATAACTTATTATTGTACACTACATCAATTTCTTATCATCAAGTAGCTACAAAAAAAAAAAAAAAATTCAGTAAATATTTTTACATAAAAAATCTACCTTTTGTTTTTCATATGGTTTTTACGATTCAAAGTATCCTGTTCATGAGGTTTTTGAGTTTTGATTTTCCAAGTATATTCTTTCATCTTTCAAAATAATTCACAAGTATTCCTAAAAAAATGGAGATTGCTTGTAATTTCATGAAATTCGTCAACCTCTTCCCATAGCAACTCTATTGGGTTCAAATCAAGGGACTGAGAGGTACAAGTTACGATTTTTAGGGTTCCATCTTCTTTTTCCTTAAATTTATTTTTGCAAAGTCTTTTTAAAAGTCATTATACTTTTTAGAATCAAAATTATGTCACTTTGTAGGGTCTGGTTATGTCAGATATAACTATTTTAGAAAAAAATTTTCTCTAGGTTATCTTGTACATGTTTTTCCTGAATACTTTCAAACTTGTTAATCTTCATTTTTCAGGAGTGTAAGTCCAAAATGATGCCCAACATAAAGAACTTTTAATGTTGCCTTTTAAATATACTAGGATTATTGTAAAAGTTGTAGTAACGTCTTATAAATACTTGAATCTTTTTATTGAATAAATCTGCAGTTGAATTTATAAAATTTATTAGAAATTTAGTGTATCAAGATTCTTGCACAACAGAACGTGTATTTCTGAAATACTAAGATGAATGAATAGAATATTATCAATATACGCTTTGAATCTGCATTTACGTCGAAAGGGATTTACTTTACATTAAGAACCGCGTTTGCCATGTTGAATGAAGCCTCTTAATGGGCAGGTAGTGGAAGTCTGATGTGGCGGATATACCGAATGAGTGACTCAAAATTGAAGGCTGTTGAAGATATTACGTATAATTGGAGCTGAAGCTTACTTGATTAGACGTAAAGAGAATCTCCAAGGTAAAGGATGATGCAATAGTTACATGAAAAGCAAACATGAACATTGAGCGAGTTACATAACGGAGTCATGAAAAAAAAGGATTTGTCGTACCAACAAATTAGAGAATTAGAGCAAAAAAAAAAAAGAGATAACGTTGTCAAATAAAAATTTGGGTCAAAATAGCTCATCCTTTCGCTGCTTCAGCTAGTCCTTTTTTTCCGTGTTAATTGATTCTTTAATTGCTTTTTTTATGTTTTATGAATTTATTCTGTATCCTTTTTTTCTCAGATTTTGTATACAAAACATAGTAAAATATTGTTTCAGTGCCACGATAAATTCGAAATTTCTTTCTCTTCCGGTACCCCGTATCAAGTATCTTACTGTCGGGTTCGGATAAGCGGAATGCGTTATTGATGCGCTTAACCTTTGTGCTCTGTCCGCTGCTCTGAACTTGGGGAAATACTCAATCAAGCATTCACATTGCCCTGGGCAATATTTCGCTGTTCATTTTTCAAGAAACATAATATCATTCGATTTCAGTAATCATTCTTCTATTCATGCTTTTTACTATTGGAGTTAACTGATCGGAAACTAGATCTTGGTGCAGCCAGAACTCCTGGCATCAGCATAATCTAGTCGTTTTAGGCGTCGATAATCAATTCGTAAGTAATAAAAACCTTACGTGTTATTTTATGAAATCGCCAAAGGTAGAGAAACCTTTGAGTTGCCGCGTGAAACATTTTCAATGAATCATTGATCGCATTGATGCATCTCTTTCGTACGACCAATAATCCCTCTGCCTTTTACGAAGGGATGACGAAGGGAAAAGCGTAAGTTGAGTTGAAGAAAAAATCTCATTAATTAATAATGTAATCTAAAAACGTCTCTTCCTTGGGTAATTTTGTAATTCTTTCGAGTGGCGCCGATGAAAGCGTTCCCCATGTGTTCATTCCCATTCGATTTCTCGTCTCGGGTTCGCGGCGATTCTTCTGCAATCGAAGAAAGAGAGCGAGGGAGTCCCCGAGGAGTAATACTCGGGATGTAAGAGTTCCCGGGGAGCATTGAGTATCCAATGCACGGTTGGCTTTAACTACCCAGACTACGGCCGATGGCTTTTCCCTGCCGCCAAAAATTACGGAGCCTAATTAAGTAACTACATTTACTGGCGCATGGGTTTCAAACTTTTGTTGCCAAGAGTTCAATGAGCAGCCAAAGTTTACAGCCCCTGATTATCTTCAAGTTTGTGACTATAGTGAATCGAATATGTATGACTGTCTAGGATAATCAAGCAGGAACGGAATTGAATTTAACTTATATCGATAGAAAGATACATTATTATTATTTGTTAAGTATTTACAAAATGCACTTAGGGGCCGTTAATATACTATGTCACACAATTTTGTGTTAATTTTGACCCCCTCCCCCCCCTCGTCACACTTCGTCACAGACCTTAATCCTCCCCCCGTGTGACGTCACACAATAATACTTTTCCATTTTCAAGATACGCGATCAATGAAGGGTTATTATCAGGGAAACCAAAAATATTTAATTAAATAACAAATATTTAAATAAATATTTTTGCAGGTTTTGGCAAAACACAAATATTTCGCCACTTTCAGATTTTTCGTCAATATTTTTTTAATGCCAAATATTTGAAACTATCAATTTGAATTTCTATTCAGTTTTTTATATTTTTTCATTGGGTGTTTTTAATTACGGAATAAACACTGTTTTGTTGTTGAGGTTGTTGAACTATTTTTGTTGTTATTTAATTGTTGATGACGTTATTTTTTGAGGTTTAATTTGTAAATGTTGAATAAGATTGTGAATTCATAATTCAGCCACTGAGGAGGACCCTGTACTGAGGGTTGAAACGTTGGGAGAGAAACAAGATAATAAATGACTGAGATGTCGAAAAATAGTTTTTATTCCATAATTTTAAACTATTTTTGACCATCAAAAATTTGTACTTGTACATGTTTTGCTATGAAATATTTTCCTAGTGATGTTGATTTTTATAAAAACCTTATCAAAATTTTTATAAAGTCGCTCTTATAAAATTTTTATAAAAAAACCTTTTTTATAAAATAACCATACAAAAACTTTATAAAAAATATTTTTTTTATACAATTCTTTTTTTTACAGAGATTTTAATACATATAAATTTTTCTTTCAATTTTGTAAGAATTACTTTTTTATAAAAATACATTAATACTTATGAAAACGAAACTTGTAAAAATTGAAAAATTTTTGAAAGATTGGAAAATTTGTTTATAAAAATATCAAATTTTGTTAAAAAAAAATTTTTATAAGGTTTTTTAAGGTCACTTTACACAAAAATTTTGTTTTATAAAAACTTTATAAGGTCAGTTTTATAAAAAACGGGATTCTTATAAAAAAATTTGTATTTCTATAAAAATTTTGTTCTTTTTATAAAAATCAAAGTCACTAGAGTGGTTATTTTCTTTAATTTGCAGTTTGAAAATTACCGAGAATTTATTCGACATGTCACATGACTAAAGACTCATAATCTGTTTACATTTCAAAATAAATAATCAATTGAAGCATTATGCTATTCGACGTCCTGCGTCTTTGCGGTTTACACTGCGCAAACTACTGACTTTTAAGGAAATTTCGAACATTTTGAGCACGGGGAAAATCACAGAGACAGATGAGTTCGTTCAAAACCCTTCACCAAATAAAGTCAACGCATTCAAATTTGCATTACTGACGTCGACGAATTTCAAACGGTCATTTTCTAGTTACAAAAATGTTTTAAGCGAGAACCAACGTTCATTCCTGTTTGAGAACTTAGCAAAACATATGGTCATTTTCTGTAACAACTATGATCAGGAGCCGAAATGTAAACAAATGTACAAAAAATATAAAATTTGCTTGAATTTTATCATAAATATTTCTTGCTTGTCAGTAGCCCATCATAAATTTTTCGCAGTTATTTCATGCATAAATAAATAAATATTTTGCATTTTATCGCAAATATTTTGGTTGCCCTGGTTATTATTCATAAAATCACGTAATAAAATACAGATTTTGTCGTATTAAATTATTTTCGTCGATAAACACAAAAAAAATATAATTTTTAAATTAAGTCGGTCAGGTAATCGACCCTATAGGTTAATTTTCTGATCGACTTTTCAGTTCGTATGAACAAATGTTACTTCACTGTTCCAATTTTTCAGAAAAATAAAAAAAAAACAGATATTTTAGTGTGATGCAACATTGGCATAGACCTCCCCTCCCCCTCGTCACATATCGTCACACAATCCAAGACCCCCCCCCTCCCCCAAGCGCGTGACGTAGTATGTGAACGGTACCTTATAAGTTCTTTCTTAAATCAGCATACAGTTGAAATAATAACAAACCGTAATAATATTATAAAAAACAGTTCTGATTTGTAGACAATTGGTTACATATTTATACAGTAGTAAATTATCGCTTCTGTTATGCTTCAGTCAATATTGTACAAAATAAAGTCAACCATTAGTGGACCATAAATACGAAAATCATATATTATGTGTAGCAAAGTTTTTTGGACATGTAAGTTGCATAGTGAGTGTATTTTCTCTTGATGAACGCTGTAGTTATGATTCATACACGTAATAAAACATCTTTGAATATTCTAGAGATGAATTTGTACTTTAAGCTTCTTAAAGACAAAGGGTTTACAGTTGTGGTAGCGTCATTCAAAGAGCGTAGAATCTTAGATGAGCATGCTGAAGGATTAAAACTGTTACTTAAGTCTTTTTTTTTCAGAAAACTGTTTCAAAACGTTTTAAGACCATGCTTCAGAATTAAGATGAAACAAAAGAAATGAAACATTTTTCTTCTGTAAAATATTATCTAGAGAACAAATGCTGTTGTATTTCTGCTATAGTCAATCGTGTTTTTTTCTTTATAAGTCGAGTAATTTAAGAAAACAAATTTTCGGTAAACGATAGTTTTCCATAGAAAGAATGACAGTGAATTTGAGGGATGTGTAGATTTGAGGAACTGTAACTGGGAGTATTGTTCGGTAGGCACAGTATTTTTTTTTAAAAAGGTAGTTTGTACCTTATAAAAATGTCCTGTGTAGCTTGAGCCCCAGGCAAGAAATGCATATTATAATTGAGACTCAATAAAACTATATAAAAGTTTTAACTTATGATCAGTTTGCCAGGTCTCATTTTTAGATTTAGACCAAATGGAAAAAACCATTCCTACAGTCAAATCTGCTTTTCTATTAGATATTTGAGTGGTATACCAGTATGAAGAAGGAAAAAACAATTCTCAGAGACTAGTTTATTACTACTTCCATTTCCATTTATGTAAAAAAAACCTCTTACTATAAGTGCATTATTTAAACACTTACTAAGTAATGAAGAATATATCTTTCTATGTTTCCTAACTTTTTAACTGAAAAACTCTAGAACATAAAAAAAAGTTAGTTAAACATTTTTTTTTATTGAATCTGGAAAGTTTTATACAGTTGGTCGAATGTTTAAAACTTGGAAAATTTGAAGAAATTTCAAAACAATAGTAATTTCGAAGATTGTTAAAAACTTTGAAAATTCGGTAAACTTTCAGAATATCAGAAAATGTTGAATCACTTATGGACATGATTTTTATTTTCTTTAACGTCATATTTATTACTTGGGACTACGTTGGGAACGATTCATTTGTTGATAAAAATGTAAGGTAGTTTTGCATTGAGCGATGGATTTCTCAGCCGGAAAAATTAGAGCATGGACGAAAGTTCTCGAAGCTCGTGGAGTTGGTATTTCTAGAGCCGTAGAAAGGCTATTGATCAGGGTTCAGGGGAAATGTGTCGCACCGGCGATATGTACTGTTATAAACCTGTACCAGTAATGCCAAGCACTCTCGAGTCAATAATAGATTGCCACAAGCCATGCCCGTGAAGCGGCGATTTGTTTATAATACACATTCGTCTCGCGAGGCTCGAGCCACAGCCCTCCCTCCCTCCCCTCTTTTTTTCTCATTTCGTCCACCTTCGGTTTGATTCTCTTCTTTCCTCAGAGGGGTCAGGGAGCGGCGCAGCCGAGTAAGAGAAATTGAGTTGTTGGTCGGGACTGAAAATAGTGATAAATAACGGTAGAATTATTTCTACGTACGTTGGTGGTACCGACTTTTCGTTCTTCCTGAATGGGTACATTTGTAATCGCATCATTAGCTTTTTCTGGGGTTTTTGGCGTCCCACCTTTGCGTTCTCCTTTATCTTGATGCGCTACAAATTGGATTGTCAACGTAGAAAGTAGGAAAAAAAAGACAAAAAAAAAACATGAACGTTGAAAGCTGGAGAAGAAAAGTTCTCAGTGCTTAGATTGTGATGCATGTCTAGTGGCTTTTCCGCGGAGCGTTTGGGTATATTTCTTCGCTTGGAAAAGTTGGTGAAGAAGAAAAGAATCGTATTATTTTTTTAACGGGCTATATGAACGTTAAAGTATTTTAGGTATGTTTTTTTTTACTTTTTTTGAATATTTTTCATAAAGAGTGCGTGAACCAAGTGGGAATTAGTAAGATACTTCATGTAATAGTATAATTAAATTGAAATAGATAGCATCTGCACAAATTCATTAAATTTATTACGAAGCGAGATAACAATTCTGCACTTTAGAAAAAATGATGACTTATTATTGCTTTTTCGTTGGTTCGTTCTTTTAATGCAATCGTATATATCGCAAGCGCACGTCACGAAAATCCCCGTTTTTTTATCCCCGCAAGGATGAAAAAGCGCGATGTTGGAAAAAGTACCGGAGTGCTGTGAACGTCGTTATTTTATTAGTGAACCGGTGACTAAAGTTTTAATGAGGTTTTTTTTCCTCTAAAGTCATCCTAGCACAAAGAAATGTGGCAGCAATAAAAATATCATGAAAACTTCCATCTGCGATGTTTTCGAAAAAAAAAAAATCACCTCAATCGCATTAAATTTCAGCAGCGATTCTAATTACAGAAAACAATAGCATTGCCTTTAGAGATTTTTTACCAAAGGAACAAATTCTTCCATATTAATCTATTCACAAGTTTCTTCATGCTATCGTTACCTTAAGAAAATAAATTTACTTGCCTTTGTCAAGATGGTAAAGAAAACGTGTAATTATAATTTTCAGAAGAACGAGTCGGTTTTCAAGAATTTACGCTAAGATTCTCTTGTTCAAAAGCACAACCAAGAATGCGGGGACGTACTTAAGTATCGCGTACATTCTGGGTGTTTTTATCATGATTCGATTCAATGTAGATTTTGTTAATGCTCCGGGGTAATTATGCACGTTCTCTTTCTGAGGAAAGTGCTTTTCATCATTAATTTTTGCTGACGTCGATATGGTTTGCAGTCGGGAAAAATTTATGGAGACTGCGAAAACGTGCCATGGATGCAAAGTGTCTTTCGACAGCAGAATATTTCAATTGGTTGTAATAGATTTTTAAAATTCCTGACTCAATCTATAAAAAGATATTTTTATGTATGTTTGAATACTTTGATAATATGTATTTTGATTCTGATTTATCATTAATTTTTTTATTTGTTGATAAATTGCTGATGCTCATTGAATTACCCACTCTGATTTTTGAAGGAGAAGTACAGACTTGTAGGTTATAATTTACATAATGTTTAGCTAATTGTAATAAAAACTCACTAAATTACAAAAAGTTCTGGTCTTCCTAAATATTTATAGTCTTTGAAAAAATTACTTTACTATCCTGTATATTTAAGATTCTAAAAACAATATTGTATCATAAGACAGACAAACGAATTTTATTTCAAATGTAATAATAATCATAATATTTGATAAAGTTTTATTTGTTCAATAACGGATATCTCTATAAAAAAACACAATTTGTAGAAACAAAATTTACAATTAATATTGAAGGAGAGTTTGACGACGCTATTTTTTGTAAATTTAGACGAATACAATCTTATTGAAAATAATTATGACATGTTGGTACAAAACGGATCTGTACAATGTAAATGTCTTTTGTCCGTTATTAACCGTTTGAAACTTAGATTGTTGGTATATAAAGTTAGACAATGCTTGCTTGTGATGGGCGATACCAGAAAAAAGTATCGATACAAAGGTATCAAGTACTACAAAAAATCCGATACTGAGACGAGTACGATACCAAAACAAAAAGTATCGGTACTAAGGGTATCGAGCATAGTAGAAATACTATATAATAAATAATATATAAATACTATATACTATAATACTATAATACTATAATACGAAATACTATATAAGTAGAAATACTTTCGAAATAATTTTCCTCCTGTTTCATAAAAGTATATCTTAGCCATGATATGTGTTTTCATCTATTTGTTATCAAAATTACCAAAAAAATAGAGAATATATTTTATATTCATCAAGTGTGTTGTACAACTCAAATAAATCCATTATGTCATAGAAAAAATAACGCCTTGCACTAGAATAAAATAATTGTCTTACGCTTATCTAATTACAAAGCTCGCCTTCAGTTTGCGCTGCAGCCTCCATATTCGTAAAAAAAAAACAAACTTTCCCACACTAGTCGAGGAGTGTTCATTATCAGTTGAATTCCAATTAAAATAGTTACCAGGGGTCACATGGTCAACATTTCCGGTGACCACTGAAAATGGAGTGAAAATCGCAACCCCTTAAAGGCACATCATGAAAGACAATAACATTTTACGTTCTATTCGTTCCTTCGTTTTTATTACCGACCGAATTCAGCAAGAATCGTATTTCGCATCATTGAAAAATCTCGTTGGTTTACGAACAGTCTACGAAAAATTCCAATCACATTGTCGAGACCGTAATTCCATAGAGAGGGGTGGGAGGGGGTGGTTCGGGAGAAGGGGGTAGAAAGACGCGCAGAAAGAAATATGTTACGATGGTAACGATAAGGGATTGAGCATAATAGCTGCCCGCGTCCCACGAACGTAGCTACGGTAGCATGAAAAATACTAATGGGATGAGGTCATCTGGGGGGTGGAAGTAAATTTTGCAGGTGGATGGAGAGCACAAAAGATAAGAGCGCGTGCAGTCGGTGGTTTAGGACGTTATACACGGACCGCGTCCCGCCGAGTGATGTAGTTTGGATTCGAATTGAGCCAGCCTCGGTATAAAAATGTGGGAAAGGGCCAGAGCATGTCGACCATTCAGTACCTCGTGTCCGTTGGATTTACTGGCAGTCCCGAGTCATTATATTTTGACGGCCTCGTAACTAGAAGAAAATACTGAGGGGTGTTCTCTGGAAACGGATTTATAGTTCTTTAAAAAATTTTCAATCGAGCTAGAGATCTTCTTTATTGTTCGTAAAAGTTTTTTTTTTCGCCTTGTCAGAAATTTGTTGTTAATCATCCTTTGGTTAATGTACAGGGTTTCAGATTTAGCGTCTCCCAAGATAATCGAAATTTTCAAAGACTGCAGGTAAGAGAAAAATGTGTAATTTTCTCGAAAAGTTAACTTACGAACTTTTTTATGAAATTATAATTTCTTGCTCAACGGTTCGTAAATGATAAAAATCCTGTCTCGTGGAAGAATTTTATTAATTCTGAAAAAACATGAGTTTGTTATAAGACGACGCCTTGTTTTTCAGACTCACTAGCTCGCCAAAGGATTTCACGAGGCGTTTCCTGATTTGCTGCCTCGCGAATCTAATAATAAGCATCCTCAAGAGTGGACTCTTCAAAAATCAAATATAGAGCTGACGAATAAATGGGATGCAAATTGCGCTTAAGCACGCTTTATACACACCCCTTCCTTCTTCGCGTATTTTCCCTTTGACTGCTCGTTCTCGAGTGCTCCAAGCTATGTGAATTTAATTAGCACTATTTGGCTCGTGATGTCCGGTATAAACGTTTACTTGGCTAGAGCTGTTTTCATCTTCTCGGGATGTTTTTCTAGAGGTGGAATGTATCGCCTTTATGATCTTGAGATGGGACGAACTCGTTGATATTCGGCGTCGATTTCGAATAATTGGGTTAATGGGCGATGGGAAAAGTTGTGCCAGTTGACGTTTTATTGTCCGCCAAATCCTCTGCATGGAACTTTGGACCTAATGCAATTTACTCCACGTTTCTCATTAACTGAATTTATGGATGAGCGGGGCTGGTTCGTGAGTGTCTTGCCTTGCGCGTTATATCGATTGTTCCTTCCAAGGATATGATTTCTTGGGTAATAATTTTACTGGAAATTCCGGATATTAAGGAAGTCTTGTAAAAGCTCCGGAATTTCACGTCTTTTAATTGAATTATGGGAATGTGTTCAACTTCTGATACCAAGATCACGGGATTGATCGAGTGATCCTTTTATCATTATGCCGTTTTTGATATGGACATAAAATGAATTCTTGTGAAGAAAGTCTCTCACTACACTCTTGGGTTAATTTCTTTGTAATTGTCGTGCAAAAGTAATGCTTGATAGTAAAATTCGTTATGACTTTTTTTATCCTTGACAATCATTGAAAAGTGTAACACAATTACATTGCTTTTAGAACGAGTAGTTTGAACGATATTTTTGATACATAGAGTTATTCGTTATTTCGTAGTTTTTACGCATTTCAGAAATGTGAATTCTTTCATGTGTGGTGCATGGGATAAACATACCTTTTTGAAAAACATGATTTACCAAAACTGTTGATTTTGTGCAAACGTTTGCATACGTGAAAGTTTTTTCATTATATTTTTCTCAAAGTTCGTACGACTCGATTTTCCAATTTATTCTCGTCATCCATGAAAAAGTCAGGGAAATTTATACTAATCTTAAAAAATGCTCGAAAATGTAAAAAATGTTGTGAAAAAGTCTTGGGAATTCGTGGACAGTTCGATGAAACTTGAGAAATGCTTTAATGTTTACAAAAAATTTTTTAACCTAACGTATGGAAACAACTCTAAAAACTCTTGAATGATTAAAAGTTCTGTGAAGGAAAATCAAAGGTAAGAAAATTACAATTATAATTACGATATAAAAACTTTGAGGATTTTTAGATATTTTTTCGGTCGACAGTGATCAAGAATTTACCTGTATGCTGCAGAGTTTGATGGCAATTTAAAATATATGGCGATTTTCTTGAAACTATCCAACATCAAAAAATATTTATAGAATAACGCTTTATTATAGGATGTTACTCTTAACTGCTCAATTTCGTATTATTGATAATTGGAAATGTTACATAGCATCATAGGAATAGGATTTATTGATGTTTTTGTTAAACTCTCTTGTATAATCGCAACATTCGCATACAATGGAATTCGAATTTGATTTTTTTCATAGAATCGTCGCATATACTTATACATATTTCTTATAGTTTGTAATGAACAGTTGTAGCAAACAACCGATTCGGAAATCTCAAAGTTTGTTTAACCTAATTCAAGCTGCGGCAGATGTTTCTGTGGCAACCGATTAGTTTATACATACATATTGATTGAAACATTTCATCGCCTTATCTGAAGCGTAACGTACAACACGAGTACGCTTTCGACATTTACATAATCTGATTTGTTCTTGTTTGCTGTGCTTATTACTACAGCATTGGCTACATATATAATGCCAATTAAACAATAAACAGTTCTATCATTTACATCAGTAGAATCCTACTGGATTAATAGAATATGAAAAAAGGATCGGTTCTAAACAACGCTCCTCTTACAATAAACGTGAATGAAAATCATGACTCACAGAAAAAATTGACTACTTCACAAAAATCTTTAGACACTAAATTTTTCCTTTGTTCTAAGAATACAGTTGCAGAAATATTTGTTGAAAAACTTACAAATATTGATTATGGAACGTAATTACAATTTTTGTGGTACATTAGTAATCTGGCAAGTTGGATATCATTTTAGACTCATATGCCTAGAGAAGTATAGTTTTATTACACTGAGAGGAGAAATATTAACAATTTTTATTAATTACTAATATTATATTGAATAAAGAGTTTTTACAACATACATACTACTTAACTTAACAATATAATAGAAGAAAAAATGCAACAAATAACGATCAAAAAGTAAAATATTTCAGACTGATTCCACAGTACAATATTTATTTGTGATGATTGCTACGAGTTATCGAAAGTGTTTTTTTTTAAACGTCTTCGATAGTCCGACTTAAAATTGGGCAATCAACCTAAACACACACTGGTGTCCACATACTTTTGCACGGCAGTGTATTTTGTTTCCATTCAAGCATTTATACCTCGCATCATCGATGCACCGTTCTCGCAACTAATTGGTTCTCGAGACACGTAGATCGTTCAGATCCGTTCGTGAATAAAAAAAACACATCAAAACAAGGAACGGAATACCGCGAATAAAGTCTGCGAACAACTACGTTCGGCGTGTTTTTGGCTCGCACCGTGGCTCTTGTCGTGCAACAATGGAAACATTCAAAAAGATCCCTTACCCTCTGGCTTCGTTATAAAATTGTTTATACGAAAATAAGCCCCGGAGATAATGCAAGTTCAAACCCGTGGAATGATCCTCGGTGTAACTAAAGTTCCATCGAGCTCGGGTTGAAAGTTCTTGATGTGAAAATTAACTTTACCGCGATTACATCTTTTTACAACGGAAACCGCCACAATGGCGCGGTTCGTCGAATACAAAGTTTTAATAAGCAATCTATATCGCCTGTGTATTCGGCAACAAAATCAACGATCTTGTCCAAGCTGAGTATCGATTAAGAAAGCTCCTTGCGCCCCCCTCCCCCTCTTCACCCCGGGGAGCGCTGGCCTATATATCGGCGACCCAAGTTTCGACAGGTGGAACAATCCTGGGGGCTCGCAAAATGACCACTTCCGGGGAGATAGCGAGAGGAAGGAGGGAGATAGGAATATGCTACCGGGAAACATTCACGAAAGCTCCCCCTCACCCGTACCAGTTCTTGGCGCGAGTAACTTTGGGCTTTGGCAAGTCTGGAATAGCACTACTACTCGTGCCAGCGGTGGAATATATTAACAAGAACAAGAGGAGTGTCCCGGGTGAGGGGCGAGGGGGGGGGGGTGTTAGGGGGCAGCCTTGTGATTCTCTCGCCAGCTGCCGACGTCCCGATATGTACTGTATTAACGGCATAATATGCCGTGCCACGCTCACTTCACCTGCATCTCGTCCTCAACGGTGTTGCCTCATTTTCGGAATGTGATATTATTCACGTCAGTCATGAAATGTAGCGAGCAAGTTTTTTTTTTGTTTACATGACGGCGAAAACTGAATCGCGAGTTGAATCTCGGAATGTTTTCAACGCGAATGTGTTGGTGAAGTTTGGAGTAGAGTTTTTGACAATCGATTTAACGAGCATTGATGTTTGACAAGGGATGAAAAATGACGTGTCGCGAAAAAAGGAGTCCAGTCATGTGATGGTTACGTGACGTGGTTTTGTTTTTGAATTGTTGAGAATATTGGGTAATAAGGGGTTTTGGAATCTGAATTTTTGAAAGCGATTGGCTGGGGTTTTGAAATTTGAAGAATCGAGATTTAATTTCGAAGATTTTCTTATTTGGTTAGGTGTTGGGCGTGAGGGTTTGGGGTATTAAAAAAACGAATAAAGGTTTCTGGTTATTGTTGTGCTCGATAGCAGGAAATTCAAAAGGTAGTAGAATAGTTTCGAAGGGTAAGAAGTCAAAATGGTCTGACCTCCATTTTTTTAGAAATTAAGTTATCTGCGTTTTTAGATGTTAATTAATAAAGATAAAAATTTATGTTGAAAAACAAATTTTTTCCTCAATTTCTTGTAAAACAAAAGAAAAAAAAAATACAAAAATTAATATACGTCATAAGAGTGTAAGGAAAAATTAATATGAACCTTCTTTCATTATCTACAAACTATTTTGGGAATTGGTTGAAACAGGAATAATTATTCAGATTATTATACGAAAAAATTGTTCAAATAGTTGAATTTAACCATTCACGAATCTCTGAAAATTCAGAAAGATTTAATAATAATTACGGTTTACCGTTATGCAAACAGTTGTTAACATGTAAATAGTTTACCATCTACCCATTATTATTTTGAGATAATCAAAGTTGCATAGTAAATATCTTGATTTCTCAGAGACACATTAATTCTTAATCAAACAGATTTACATACAAGTACAAAGTATATATCCCACGAAGCTAATGCTCCTAATAGTACTATGAATATTTATATGCTGCTCGGTAAGCGAAATCAATAATGTCTAAGCACATGTAAGGTCGTGAGTTTACCCATGACTGTAGGGCGATGGAGTGTGCGATGTGTAAGTAGTAGTCCACAACAAACAGTCAACAAACGCATCGAAAATTAACGAATCAGTTGGCTGTCACATAACCGTAATGAAAAGGAATTCCAGTGCCCTCATTTGATTATGAAACCTTAACTCGTACCACGATTCTAGACCCACTTTTCTCTGTATATATTTGAATACAGAAAATAACAATCGAATTTATGATTAGTAAAACGAAAAATCTGTGATATCGTTACCGTAATTAAATTTCACCAAAATCAAATTTTAATTATAACTTTTCTTAACTAATTCTTGTATTAATTTAACGATAATTATAATTGTATGATGTTTGGAAGGAAAAATTTTCTTTTAAATTAATGAAATGGAGCGTGAATGGCAAAAAAGTGATTCTATCAGAACAAGTTAATATTGTTCTAAGAATCTGAAGAAAATCAGGGAATTTTTTCTGAAATTATTTGGAAACAATTAAGGTTGTGGCGCTTTTCAAGTTCAAGCACATACATAATAGTGATGAAAAAATATTCAACTGCAAGTCGCAAGTGCTTTCATAAATCAGAAAACCACTCAGAAACAACTGAAAGAAAAGTAAGCTCAAAATTTCTAATGTGATAAATAAATTTACTGTAACTAAAATACCTTAAAAGCCAGGATTGGCGTCGATAAAATGTTTCATGTTTCCCGACTCTCCCACAGAAGCAACGCCCTATTGAATACCGCGTCCCGCGACTACTTGCTTGATTGAACACTCCTAATAAGCGCGGCACTTTCCATTCAATCTCTTTTAACAGCCATCATATGCATCAGGTAGCAGGTACAACGCCACGAAAATCACTCTGGAATGAGCTACAACATGCGTATAATGTGCGCATTAATTCTATGACACGTTTAATGCAAAACGCATTGCGCCGAGTAATGACGTAGTTTATGTATACCCCGAGACTTTTCACACGTGGGTGTATCACCGAAAACAAATTGAGGCAGTTTGCATCAAATGGCCTGCACTAAGCTGCCGGTACAAGTACAAGCGAAAATTCAACTTCTTCATTCCCGCGGGATTTCCGTTCACAGGAAAAGTCACGGACGTAAAAAATTCATCCCCCAGTGTCCCAGCGTTAATAAATCACAAAGCCTGTGCGTACTTCTATATAATAGCGATTCAATGGATACGGGTCAAATTCAAATAGCGATATTCCGGAACGTTTTTACACTTTTGATACTGAAAAGAAGAGAAATTCGTGGCTGTATTCAGAACACTGCGAAACGAGGATCGCTCAAACGTTTTGAATAATTTGAATTTAAATTGATATTCGAACAATGAAACTGAAGGATTGTGAACTTGGCGGAATTTCATCTTTGAAATTTTAAAGTCGATGAAACTGGAATTTCAGAATTACGTAAAGGAAGAGATTTTTATAGTAAGTATTATTTTTGATACTACTGAAGTATTTTCATATCGAAAAAAATATATATAGACGTATGATGTGTTTTTAAAATCCCAATTTCTGTGATAAAACAATATTAAGTTTGTCATTCGCATGGGGATTTTGAAAACATACTAACCGTTGAAATGTTTAAAAAAATAGTTTTGAAATTATCAAAAATCTTTATTATACTAAGCTTAATTTTTTAATAGGTTGATTTCATAACCTTTTATTGAAAACTACAGTTATAATTTACGAACGCGTCGAAATCTAAATTAGAATCTTGACGTTAAAAAAATTTCAATGGAGTTCAAAGAGTGTCGAATGATTAAACTTAAATTTTACAAACTTGGAATTTTGAAAAATTTTCGCTTTTGATTTGCTTTATTTTGAATTCCAATAATTTATTATGAACCATCTGTTACAATTATAACACATATGAACCAGATTTACATTTAAAAAATTATGCTTCAAATTTTGCAATATTAACAATTCAAATTTTTTGTAAAAAATCATTACGTTTCCGAATCTTTCAATTTAAAACTTCAAAATTCTTATCAGTTGAAACTCACGAACACGTGATTTTCAGTTTCCGAAATTTCAAAGGAATTTTCTTTCCCAAACGTCGCAAAAATATGACATGAAACTTAAGGCAGTACTTCTCCAACAGTCGGAATAGAAAGTTTTTCACCAGTTTTTCACTGACATTTTACAAGGGACTGTCCTCACGCACGTACACATACAATCATATACAGCTTGATACAGCTCTAAGTGTCAAAAACTTTCGAACTTTGGTCCTGAATATCTCGTAAACGAAAAACAAGAATTGTTTGAAATTTTTACAGCAACTGTCTTTTTATATCAACAATGAAATATCAGTTTTTCGTCGAGGTCGTAAGAGCGGTTTGTTTTATATATCAGTTTAAGATATATTTTCCGAAAGATTCC
>JAPYZL010066507.1:0-18171 GCA_030522825.1 Platygaster orseoliae | reverse complement strand
ACTTTGAAGGGGACAAAATAGATATTCATGAATAAATAAATAATTCTTGAAAAAACATGAAATTCGCGATACTTTTTGAACAAACCTCGTATATATGTGACGTGCCAGGAGAAAAGGGACCTTAGGGCAAATAGCACGATTTTTCAGGGCAAGCGATAAAAGTTGGACCTCACTGAGAAATGCGCTATTTACGTGATTTTTTAGAACCATTTTTCAATGAGAAATAATGCTAGCATTCAAATAAAATTTTTTTTCTGGATAGGACAACTCAAGACCTTTCGATAGAGATAAAAAACCCATTTTTGATTTTTTTGGCCTAAGGTCCCTTTTCTCCTGGCATATCACATATGGAGTAAATTTAGGTATTTGCTACATTTGTAGTAGAATCTGGAAAATTTTAATTACTCTGACTACTTTATTGTCAGAAATTTTTGAAGGTTTGCGAATTTCTAATAAATATAGATGGAAACTTTGACGAAATCATGTGATATAGTTGTGATGAACGTAATGTGTTATTATTGGTAAAATATGTAATATTTTTATTAAAAATTAGACAAATCATTTAATCATACTATAAGTCGATATATATAGTAATTATTCCTATTGCAAAAAAATAATTTTAATTGGCAAACCAACTGACTTTCCAGAGTTTGGTTCCCAACTGAAATCTCATTCGAATTTAATGAATATAAATTGAACAAATGCCTAACTTGCTATACAGTTATATTTTCAAACAGAATATTGATTTTCATTTTCTCAAAGGATATCCGGTTGAAAGATGAGAAATAAAAAAGCCTCACTCATATTTTTTGAAAGTTGAGGATTTTACATTTTGAGATTTCTGAATTTAATCATCACTTCATAATGAGTCGCTTTCGCCGCGTCTTGAAAAATCAGGAAAATGTTGGTCATTAAGTCCTCTTGACTTCTCACCCTTCATTCATTGTTGAGAACGATTGGCTGCTCGTTTGAATGATTTTCACCAAGAAAAAAAAGAAACAATGCTCTTGAAAGCGATTCGGCGAGTATCGAATGTCGTGCGAATAATTCGAGCCGAGTAATAACAATGTAAAGCCGAGGCGGCGGCGGCTGCGGCGCGGTTTGATTCTCGACAATAGGATCGGCCTCGGGTGGGCCCTGCGAAATGCACAATATCATCAAATTTCATTATAGATATAATAATGCCGACTTAATTCGGCGTGCAGCGAACCCTCGGCGCTGCACCCCAGGGACCACCGCGGGCTTGAGTTTCACCAGCGTAAAGAGATGCTCAGCCACTTGCGGCGAAAACGAGCTGGGCATGCTTTTTGTCCAAGTGATTGACAGTTACGCGGAAAATGACCGAGTGATACTAGCGAATGTTTGTTTTACAAAGTCTGCGTTCAAACTATTCGCAGATAGCGAGAATTTTCGTGTAGATATTTGCGGTTGAGTGACTAGAGATGGATATCAATGAGTATTTATTGTTACATCGGAATACTGATACTTCGTGTGTCTGAAATTCTAAACGTTTAATAATGAATGAAAACGAAAAAAATTGTTTTCATTATCTTCTATTGTCAAAGTCACGAATGAATATTGTACATTGCACCTTAACTTTTCGTATGGATTGAAAAATAATTTTTTTTTTTTCATTTTCGTTCATTTCATAAACGTTTGGAACTTAAGGCATATGATATTTCTCCCTCACGTATCAGAAATTTCTCATCGATGTTTTATGAAAATAGTTTTATTTTTTCATTTATAACGTTAAAAATAGTAAATTTGTATTTTCTAAAGGGTTGGTTTGTAATTAGAGTACTCAGTGTAATTACTAAAAGATGAAAAAAACTGCGTCAATTTAAATAATACGTCTCGTTTTTATTTAAAGTATGGATTAGAATAAATTTCAATGGATGAATTAGCTTACCAAAAAATACATTAAATAAAAGGAAAATACATAAATAAATTGAAAGACGATAATCTACCCTTGTACAACCTGACAAATTGTCAATTTTCATTTTTCACAGCTTCAACTCCTACTCTATGAATACTGTTATTTTCACACCTAAATCACAATAGAATTTATTTATTTTCGTTAGACGTGGTTCAGTTTTCCATAAATCAAAGTAGAAAGAATTTAAAAGGGTTAAAAGAGCAGCGTGAAGGAATAATTAATCTTTTTACGAGAAAAGTAAACTCCACACTGGTGAATTTGATTGATGGATATATGTTTGTCTACGGAATTTACTCGTAAGACGTGTCGATTTGGGATTTACAATTTTCTCAAGTATCTCCATTCAAGGGATTCCCTTTATACTGTGAAAAATGGCTTTCGTAATTGGTTTAGTGGCTTTCTTTTAAAATTGAGAGTTCCGTTTCTCTTTTCAACTTATTCGTGACGTTGATCGTGGATGTTGATACTTTTTTTTGGTAAGATTAAATTTTTTCCTTTTTTTTTTTATAAGTAAATCTATTTCGAAGTGTTTTTGACTTTTAAAACAAACTTACTGCAAAGACCAAGAAGTCGTAATGACTGTTAAATATAATAATAAATTTATATAATAAATATAATACTACCAACATTCACAAACAATATACCGTGTGTAGTCAGGAAACATAATCAGTAAACATTATCAGGAAATAACATATTAACATCAAGCATTAAAATAACTTTTTGATGATTATTCAAATCCATTAATAAATAGCAATACATTTTACTGCTTACCTTATATCCTTATGACTTATTTTTATTTTCTTTATGAAAAATGAGTTCAGATTATTTTAATTTATTAAAATTTCTTGAGAGAAAAAAATTTATTTGAATATTAAGTAGAAAATTTTAAAACTGTAGATATATGTAGTTTCCTTTGAGGGCCCAACAAAAGCTTGAAAGTTTGAAATCAAGAAACAAAAAATGATTATTAATGCTTTTGGCTCCAAACGAACGAAATATCATGAAACTTATGAATTATCTTCTGTTTATATCGAGATGTAATCCATGTTTATTTGCTCAAATCATTAACCGTTGGAAACAGTGGATCGACTGTTCGTAAGGGGGGAAAAAAGTGCGAAACAAAAAGGGCGCGAGCGTGACAAATTCGAGAATCGTGGCCCTGTTGTCGGCGCATTGACGGGGCATGAATGCGAGATTGGCTGATACGATTATTCATAGGCGTTCGAGGGTGACGGCTGGTTGACAGCCGCTGCAGCAGCTTGGACTGTGTAAGGCAAGCGGGACATCATGCGGAGAGCGCACTTTCTAACCCGACCCAACTTCACAACAAGTTTCCCGACTGAGCTGTATACATTAATGCCAAACGCGAGCTCGCTGCTCACCAATTTCGTGACACGACATTCATCGACTTTTCCAGATTTACCCCGAATTCGGAATGTGTAACTGCGCTTCGAAAGTTACACATTCCGAATCTCTATTTTTTTTCTTTTTTTTTTTTCGTTTTCTTTTTTGCTTCGGATCATTCGACATCATTTCAAATCATTCGCTACTTTCTGCTGAGTCTGGAGTTGGCGTTTGACCATAATGTAAATGTCAGTGTATGTCAACCAGGGGTGTAGACGGAAAGGGGGTTTGGGGATTTTAGCTAATTTCGTGATTCGGGTAGAATAAATGAATGTGCGAAGAAAATAGGGCAAAGTAATGGAAAATGTACCCAACGAAATCTCAAGGATTTTATTGAGAATTTGGAAATTCAATGTCATTTTCAAAAATGAAAAATTATAAAATTGCGATTTACGAAAAATGGACATTGAATTAGATGCATTAAATTAAAGTTTGAAGCAGATAGTACATTTTTCTGTAAATGATAATGAAAACTTAACAGTGGTAATTTTTTATATGAATCATATAGTTCATAGTAATTGACTAGATATAGGAACTCGGAACTTCAAATTCTATGAACTTTAAATCATAAAAATATGAAATTAAAAAATCAGAATTTTGAGGATTTTCGCTTGAAAAATTTTAAAACGTTGTCCTTTCAGAAGTTTCTAGAAATAGTATATTTTATTTTCTATTTATATTTTCGTAGAATCGTAAAATTAATATGAATATTTACCATTTTTTTTTTCAGAATCACAAATTTATTTATCTCCGACGATTTGATTTGAGATAGTAAATTTTTTTATTTTTCAGAATCTTTGAATTTTCGAAATTGATATACCATCGAAGTTTTTGGATTTATTTGATAACAATTCCATTTAATTTCTATATTATAAATATTAAATTGATCTATATTTGACGAATAAATTTATTATAATCCAATGTTTTCAATGTTTATATCTATATCATTTTAAATTATTTTATATATTTTCGACGTGGATTCATTCTTGTATTATGTTATTGTGTTTTTATTCATATTGTGGGAATTTGTTATGATGAATTAAAAAATTTTAATAATTTGGTATATGGCATTTTCAGAATAAAATACCGTTGTGTTTTAACTATGTAAAAAAGTAAGAATGATGTTGATAATATTAATAAATTTATCACTGATGTTAATGAAATTTTTCATACCTTTGAATTCACAGGACTAGCTATTTCAAACGTTCCAATTAAAAAAGTTTTCATATAGATTTTGAAAAGGAAATGAAATTCAGAATTCTTGATTTTAATAATTAAAAAAACAGTTACTTCTTTATCAGTGGTCTGAAAATTATAATTATCACGTTCTACGATTTAAAATTTCAATAATAAATAGTAATAATAAATCATAACCAACAGTTATATCACTCGAAAACTCAAAGCTTCTAAAAAATCGAACATTCCACTTAAATTTCTGCACCTGATGTCAACCATTTGTTTTTCATAAGTCAAGTAAATTTAAAGAAATAAGTAGAAAAGTTTTCATAGTAATTTTTTTTTTTGATATTATTGTTAGAGTGTTATTTCAAAATGTAAGATTTTATTCGAGTCAACTGAGAACCCCTGAAATCTCGATCCTAACACAGTAGGAAAAGGGGCGTAAAATCTCCAGTCAGCTGCTTTCTTTGCAAATTCAGCCCTTCGGGATTCTAACCGGTAGACGCAAAAAGGCCACCTCGAGAGCTGCCGTTTAAATTGATTTACCTCAGTTTTTCTGGCTCAGGTAGCCGGTGCACCCGGCGAAAAACTGGGCTCGAGGGAAGGGAACAAAAGTGCACAAGTCGCGCATTGTTGTTACTTTCGGGGAATAAAAAAGTCCGGCGTCTACGATGAAAAAAAAAAGTTAAAAAAAATCTGAAATGGATTTTTATTCCGTTCTTTATTAGTGCTTTTCGTGAGTTTAAGAGAATTTTCATGAGTGGTTAATATTGTTAATTCTTGGAAATATTCTTCATAACACGAGTGAATGAGAAAATTGACGTATGAAAATGTGAAAATGTAAGGTTTAGACGTTATAATATAAAAAAAAACTAAAAGATTCAAATTTAGCAACAAAGTGAATTTTTTAACTGTGGGATGTTAAAGAGTTCCAACTTTTAAAATTATATATTGCTTTATTTATTGAATTTTTTATTATTTTTATAAAGAAAACTGCAAAATCATTTAAAAATTTTTTAGAATTTAGGATTAAATATTTACCTTTCTTCTTAAACTGATTTCGCCAATTTGCAACGTTTATCTGTGTTAATTTACTACTTTGAAAAATTTGAGGTTTTATTTTCTTACCTTATATAAAGTTCACAAACCGTATAAATCTTGTCGAAAATTTTTGTAGCATATATTTGTCTCATAATCGACAACAATTACTTATAGTTTTACTTCTTGAATGAAAAATATGAGATTGTTGAAAAATTTTTTGTTCTAATAAAAAAATATGGTCACAAGCTCGAACAACAAAAGAATTTATCAATCTTTTTCTTCTTTTGCCGGGAACAATATGCGAATTTACAAATTTTTTTTACCACTTTCAATTCGCGACAACCCCTCACCCCTCCCCCCCCCTGTATAAATGTTTTTGAATTGATGCAATTTTCGTGATATGCAACCATGTCCGCGAGTAATGACAGATTACGATACCGTAGTATCGCGTCACTTACGATTTCATTGGCTCGTTTATTAGCTCCCTAATTTCGCTGTTAGTTAATAGCAAAAAAAAGACGTAGAGGTTTGTGAGGGGGAGGGGGGGGGGGATTGTAATTACGAGCGAGCGTTATTTAGAGCGTTCTCGAGACCTGAATACATTTTAAATTTCGTAATGGACGGGGGGAGCCTAGGCTTCCGGGGGGCAATTACGCGCGCTGACTTGCACTTCGGTCCCCAGGTTGTTCCAACGCGAAAATCCTCCTTTTTTCCTTGCCCTTATCGACTGATCGCGCGGTCAATATTGGGAGACACGGTCAAGTATACGTCGAAAATTCATAGTCACCGTGACTCACGTTTCTCGTGTTTTCGCCCCGTCTAAATTAGAATTTTTCTGCCACATGCACGAGTTTTTCATGAATGAAAACTCGTCACTTCGCGGGACTTTATTCTGGCTTTAGATTATTTAAAGTGCAACCTGATTTAAATCTTTCAAACCGTAGAAATTCATTTGTTTCAATGTCCCAGCGCCGAAAGTTAAGCGTTCTCAAATTTCGGAAATTTCAATATTATACCCGAGTTCCTGCAACAATCAAGCAAAACTAAAATTTTATCTTCCGAGTACGGAAGTGGAAGTCAGAAATCCGATACGAAACGAGTACTTGGAAACACTGTACGAGACGTGGGGTAAAAGTCTTTCTTCGAAGAGCGTATGCGCGTCATGTGCCACGAAGGCTCCTCACGATTTGTCCAAAATCCATTCATTTGAATACGAAAATCAGGTAGCCTCTTTTTCTGGTCGCTCTCTCTTTTCTCTAAGGCAGAGAAAAATTCTGAGAATTTGCGTCATGGAAAAATAAGGAACAGTGCATTAAAGACGAGCATGTATCGCCGGCTGTAAAAGCGACGTAAAGATTGGCTATTTTGACAGAGCAAGGACAAGGCAGCGGCAAGAATGGGAAAAGAGGAGAGGCCACTAAGCGATATAAAGTTTACGAGAGCTCGTTCCCCCGCGTGTAAACTCACGAGTGTCGTCTAACGTTTATTTTTATTTCGTTTCTAGGCCCCGAGTTTTTTAGGCTGCTCCAAACGACGCGAGATGACTTCGATTCTGGCCGATTCGAAAACGATTTTTCGCTCAGTTTCCTAGATTTTTTTAATGCAGATGTTGAAAAAATTGGTGTATGCTTGTAGTGGTTAGAAATTATATTAGACAAGTATAAAATGAAAGATCGAACAATTAATTTTGTAAAAACATTACAAAATAATCTAAACAGCTTTCTTCATTTCGTTTTTCTGCTAATTCCCACAGAATAATTTCATTGTTCTAAAACAAAAATAAAAAATAACATATTCAGATCGTTCTTACTAACGGACAAAGTCATCAAACCCGAACCCGACTTCAAACTCTAAAGGTCCCAGACTCGTGGGCGAGGTCCAACGAAAAAAAGCTATAGGTGTCATTCGGTATTCGACTTAACGGCGCGTTTCGCGTAAACCTCGCGGTTTTATCTCGCTAGGGAGCCCACTTTCTGAGCCCACTCGTACTCAGTGCGTATTCCGTTCCCACGTTGCGTTTCAATTGACACTTGCCCCCGCTCCCGCGATCTCGTTTTCGTGTAACATGTTTTTGATTCGATGCAGGATTGATTTTCCTCGACGTAAAAGTTGTATATTTTTAGCCGAGTCAGCATTAGGGACACGTGTCCCGCCTTTGGCTTTAAGTAGAAGAGCGCGTGGCCCGAGGACGTAACCTACAATTACCAGCGCCACGTAGACCTCCCCAAAAGGTCTCCGGGACGAAAAAAGTACTCCTCGTGGAAGCCGCCCCAAGGCGAACCAGAAGTCACCTTTTTCTTAAGGGACATCACTACAGTAAAAAATTTTTTTCCAGATTTTTTTTTTTTTTGCTTAAACAATAGTTTAAACCTTTTGAAATATGAATTACAAAAGAAAAATGCGTATCTTGGTTGCTTTCATCATTAAAATGTCGATTCGTGACAGTTTGTCATGAATCTTCCACAAGAAAACATGCAATGGAAAAATGCTGCTGTATCGTTAGTTTTGAAAAAATATTTTTCTTATTAATTTGGACACAATTTGACACAGTTAATTTCATTTGGTGGCATTAGCTCGTTTTTTTGTGGTTCTGCTCTAGCAGCAACAAAGATTTGTTAGAGCAACGAAAAAACAAGCAATTGCTGCACAAAAAGTTTTGTTACTAGAGCAAACACTTTTTTTTCGGGTAACTAGGAATTAAATGTGGTCAGGAATGAATTCGATTTGAGATTCTACAAAACAGAGTTTTTCACGTTATTCTCTTGAAGAAAAATAAAAATTCCAAACATCTCAGGCAATCATACTTTGTTCACAAACATTCTTGTAAAAAGTAGGTTAAATAACAACAATTAATGGTGGAGATAGTAACATACAATTTATTGAGTTTTCAGTACAACTTGAGACTTTAAAAAACCAACGCAATATAGTTTAATAAGAAATCGGTAATGAGGGAAAACTCCGTACAAGGTAATTTAGTGCAATCTTCGAATCTTTGATTCTTTCAATTTCAGGAATAAAGTGTTGTCAAAGGAATGAAGGACAAATTGTCGAGAACTTCAATTTGGAAATTACAAATAAAGTTTCTCGGAAGAATCTGTATTTTCATTTAATTTTTTTTAAATCTTAAAATACAAATCGCGAAAATTTCCACCCAATCACAGACCAGCGAAGCTTTTCTCGGTTGCGATCTCGTTGATTACGTAAGTCCGCGAGATATTCGAATGTGTTTTCTCATCGCTCAAAACTGGAACGCGCGCTTCATTACCGAGCAGATGTTTTCGCGAGACTTTCATTAAAATCTCGTTAGCTCGACCTTCCGCGTTCGCATCTTCTCTCTCGCAAACGAGTTTTACATTTTCCCCCGTGACGAACGTCCAAATGATATATCATCGCTCGCGAAACATCGAGCTCCGTTTTATCATTGATCGCCAAGAAGAATGGCAATCTTGTGATTTTTATTTCAACTACTCGTCTATAATACGTCAGCATAAAGAAAAGTGTTTAAAGCTAAAGAATTTTACGATTAATTTTGTAATGTTGAAGATTGTAATGTAAAAAGTACATAAAATAATGAAGACTACAATATTTACTTCAGAAGAATAGTTATGACTGTAAGAAATCTAATTCGACAGCTGAGAAGGTTCAGCGAAGAGTCTTTCGGAAATTTAAATTTCCTGAGTAATATTATTGTGAACAATAAATCTTTGAGAAAGTATGTGGAAAACATGGGGACGGTAGAAAGAGCGAACAAAAAAGAAAGGATGATGAGGAATTAATTCAATTTTACAGCACGCTGTAAATGTTCACAAGCCGGCAGGTGTATAACGTTTCCCGAGTCCTGAAGCGCGTGCCGGAGTCTCTATTTTACGACGCTGATGAGTCGAAATGGCACTCTCGATTGCCCCAATAACGTTTATGCCTGTGATATCAACAGGCTCTTTCTTCGTTTCGCTCTCGAAAGCTTCGAGTTGATTGGTTTTCGACGAACCGTTGATTCTAATGCGAAATAAAAGCCAGAGATTACGTGCACCAGAGTGTCCTGGAAAATATGTGACAGGGCCTGAAATTTTGACAAGTTTTTGTTAACGCACATCGAAAAATACAAACTGTCACTGCACTTCAAAACCGATTGGGTTAACTTGAATACATTTTTAGTTTTGATAAACAACTTTTTTTACTGTAAAATACAGTATGAAATACAGAAATGAATATTTTAGATCTATAGACCAGACCTAAAATTTACTTTTATTTCACAAAAATAGCTGTCAACATTGCTAAAGAGTTAGTACTTATAATTTCTTTATTCCGAGTCATTCTATCGATATTTTCTCTAATATTCAAAATGAGAAAAAAAACAGTCTTTTAGACCTTCCACCATAGAAGTTTTTTCCCCTGTTCACCCCCAATTTCGGCTTCCCCGTTCGCGACAAAAAGCGTCGAGATTTTTTTTTCGAACATTGCGCAGTGACCTAAAAAGTCGGTAAGAAAGAGGGCAATGGTTCGTTAGCAGGAGCAGTTTTTCAGGCTGGGCCGCAAGACGAAGACGGCAAAACGAAATAGGTTGGGGATCAAAGAGAGAAAGAGAGAAAGAGAGAGAAAGCGCGTTTTTCGGAGACAGCTGCACGTATCACGGCAGGGTTGGAAGAAAAGGAGAAGGTTGTATGTGGTTGGCCCGCGACATATGGACGCGTTTTCCCTACCTGAAATCGCCTTCGGATTCGCTTCCCTCGTTAAACAAACGAGCTTTGCATGCGAGCCACCCGCGCCTAACTCGCTCGACAACACAAATACCTGCTCGTTGTGTCGTGTAAGTAAGGTTTAGTAGGGGTAAAAAAAAGTTATGGCCTGAGGAAAAAAAAACAATAAGTAATTATGAAATTTTCACTGCTAAGTACCGAAAAAACACTCATCTAGTTGAGTTAAGAGCCGACAAATTACCCCCAAAATACTCTGAAAAGTTCAAAAAGAGAAGATGAAAGACTCTTTTTCAAAATCAAATTTATGAACTACTTTCATTTGCAGTTTAAGGTGGCCAATAGTAAAAATGTTTGGAGCAGATATATTTTCATTTCTGCTCATATCAATTAATCCTATTGATATAGTTTCCAAGTATAGATACTTGGAAACTTCAGTGCTTAATTGAAGAGTTTCAAATCTTCAATTAATGCTGAATTAGAACTTAAACATGACCACAATTTTTATTTTACTAAACATAAGGATAGTTTTCATTGTTTCATATTCATAAATTGTAAACTTTACAATTAATAATCTTTGAATTATTTAATTGCAAATTCAAGCGAAAGTATGTTGATTCTTAAATCTTGTTAAGTACAGCATACTTGAAAATTAAATATTATTGTAGATCAGGAGTATAGGCAGAAAAAATATTCGGTCGGGGTTTTTTGAAAAAATCGGTTTTGATAATATTTTCTTGAAAATCTGAAAAAAGATTGTTAATTTTAAAAACACGTTGACTCCTAAAGCGTTGAATTCCAAAAAGCTTTATAGAAATACTCGATATCAGAAAACCCTTCAAGTTTTATTAATAGTGAGAAAATATAAAAAATATTACAATCGTCAGTAAAATAAAAAATCAATTTTTCCTATATCAAATACGTTAATGAAAATTTTTAACCGTGAATTACAAAATTTATATAATTTTTTAACTCTAGAATTCGTACAATTTGAAAAACGTCAAACATTAACAATTATAGAGTATCATCCGACATTTTTTTTTAACATTTCGGGAATTTTCTAAATTTCCGTATTTTGTATTATTTATACAATTTTTTCGTATTTTTTGGTATTTACATATTTTTTATGGAATTTTATGATTCATTTAACATAATGAGTAACTATAATTTTAAATTATTATTAATTAATTAATTTTTACTTTTTTGTACTTTTATAGGTTTCGAATTTATTTATAGATTGCTTTTTAGAGTTCTAGGATTTATTTCTTTAAAATTCGAATTTCAATAGATTTTGAATTGATCTACGTAAAATTTGAGTAACTTATTGATTTTCGTAACTTTTCAAATACCTGTAGGACATCGTAGCATTTTATAGTACTCTTATATATTTCTAGTATTTCTATATATTTTTATATGTAAACAAGTTTTTTTTTAATTCGATGGTCTAGAATTCCAAGTTATATAGTTTGTACATACTTGTTCAGATTTTTCATAAAACAATTGTTTCATAGAATTCAAACACTTTAGTATTTTTTCATTTTGTTTACGATTCGCAATACTCTTTGGTTTTTTCATGAATTTCTGTTCAAATTTTTGAAATATGAGGTTCCAAAGTTTACAGTTTTTTGGATTTCTAACATTTACGTGAATTCAATTTTTTTTTTAATAATCACTGGTTTTAATCAATTTCTCAAATTAATTTTTTTACATTATTCTAGCTAAACATTTATAATTTTAATTTTTCTGAAACTAGGATTGCTGTTATTTTAAAGTTGGTGAAATTAAAAATCCTGAATTCATTTCAAATTTGACAACTAACAGAAAATCGCGTTTATTACGTCTTCTAGATTTCAGTAAATATTTTTTTCACAATTTTCACCTACTTTCATTATTTTTGAATCTCTTTTTACTAATCACTTCATTTTTTTCAATGAATATTATTAAGTCAACACTTTTTTTTGTATTTTTATTGATTTCTAAGTATATTATTCCTATTTTTTTTTGCGTGGTATATTTATTAATTTTACCTTCCAATTCAAGAGGGGTTTGAAGTTTGAACTCTTTGAAACCCCCTTTGCCAACGCGCCTGTTGTAGATTGCAATTTACTCGCATTGTTTTTGAAACATCAGAGAATTTTGCTAGTTAACGATACTCACTGAAAAAGTACCAAATTACGAATCGCGGATGATGGAAGAGATATGATGCTCGCGGACACACGTCCTTAGCCTTAGACCTGATGGACGTTCAGTTGCGAAATTTGGTGGCACCGAGGAAATGCGCGGATTTTTGCGCGGAGCGTGGAATGTATGTCACGGTAGCGCGATTGTTGAATGGTTTATAATTGCCGCATTGTAGATATAACGGCGGCCGTTATGGCCGAGAGCCCCGGGTGCATTCTCCGGGAGAACGAGCAGCCTTTACGACTCGCTCTTCCTCGGCGTGGCGCACAAAGGCCGCGCGATTGAATGCGCTTTTATGAGGAGTCGAATTCGAGAGCCCGTTTTCGCGCTTCGTTTCGACCCGGCCACGACTGTTTGAACAATCTTGATTGACTTTGCCACTGTACGTTCCCCAGGGGACGCCGAATTTTTCGACAACGCGTATTTTTTCTTTTTCCCGAATTCTCGTGGGTAATGAACTGGAATTTAAGAGATTCTGACTGTTTTTGGAGACTCTGATTCTTTGATATCACAATTTTAGAAGAAGATTATTTTTTAATTCAACTTTTATGTTGATGTGTAATTTGGTATCAATTTTTCATGCATAGGTATATGAGAAGTGTAGCCTAATTTCTTCTAAGGCGCTTTGATAGTCTAAAGTTTAAAGATTCTATTTTATTCAATTTATAATTCTTGGTATCAGAGAGCAAGAAATTACGTTGTAGAACTTGAAAACCAAAATTTCTGACTCGTGAATGTTGAACTCAAAATGTTCTGTTACAGGGTTAACAATAAAAAATTTCGTATTTCAAAAAATATTTCAAATTTCTTGAATGATACCTTGAAAAATTATTGCTTGCTCTAATAATTTAACATTTAAAAGTAAATGATTTTCCGATTCACACCTCGAAGGTTTTATAAAATTTAAATTTTAAAATTCGAAAGTTTTAAAAGTATGCTGTGGAATTTGGCATTCTAAAATTATAAGTTCAGAAACCAACGACCTTGAAGATTTTATATCAGAAAAAGCATAAGTTCTAATTAAATAAGTATGAATTTTAATATGAAGATAAGAAAAATTTATCCGGAAAAACTTTTTCGTACTCCAGAAAAAAAGTTTGTCCGAAAGTGTATTTTATATATTTTCCATCAAGAAATTTTAATGTTCATTCAGTAAATAAAAACTACTTAAATAAAATTTTTTTGTAACATAAAAATATTTTTTTGATCCTCAATATGAAAACATTTATATTATAACAATCAGTTTATGTTTGTAAAAATTGAAGACTGTTATATCTTGTTATATTTCGCCAAAAGATTCTTTTTAAAAAAATTTCATAAATTCATAGAATGTCTCAGAATCTGTTAAATAGTAAAGTAACCAAAAAACATACACATTTTGTTATTTTCGGAAGGATCAAAAAGTTTTCTATATAAACTTTGACTTTTTTTTTTGCTGTCTCAATTTCTAGGGCAGTATTAAAGCATGACTTATAATGTAATGTAAGAAGCGCGTGCGCGACAATGGCCGGAGTCCTTTTCCGTTTCCGCTGGCAGAAATCGACGCGTTTCCCGCTCGAGAGAGCTGCGTTCTCCCCCAAAAATGACAGGGATACACTCGGTCATTATCGGGGGGGGGGGGGGGCAGCGACTTTTTGTTTGCCTTTCTATCAAAGCGTAACGGCTCGCTTCCGTCTTGCGCGGCACGCACGATTAACAAATATACTCGAGTCGAGCCTTGCAACGGAAAAACTGGGTCAACTCGCTGGGAAAAAATTTATTCAAATACCACTTCATTATATTCATAGAATTTTCAAACAGTTTTTTCTTCCACAACATTCTAAGTATTAGGAAAATATAATGGAATATTAAAAAACACTATTTTCTACACTTTATAGTTTTTTTTCTAATTTCATTCATTTCATTAAGGATTTAAATTATGTAATTTTGAACTGTGGAGCAGTTTTCATGGTTTCGAATTTTTAGGAAAATCGGATCATTTTATGGTATAGTTACGGGGGAAACTGTTTAATTTTTTTTAAAATCTTGTAATTGTGAAATAATTTGTTAAAAAACTATACACGGAAGTATTTTTTGACAGCGCCTCTTTTGGAATTATTGAAATAGATTTTTTTATAGATGGATTACAAGTTTCGTTACATTAAAGATTCGGGATTTTGGTCATTTCTTCCACATCTCGCCTGATTTTTCAGACTTGTACAAATTTTGAACTTTCTAAACTTCATATTTTTTTAAAGATTCCTGAATAATTAAAATTTCCAAAGATTACAGAAAAGTATGGAAAATATCTCTAAGTTCTCGACCCTTTTTAGAAACTTTGAATTATTTTTAGAAAGTTTTAACAAGGCCAAGATAATTATTTGCTATAATTTCGGACGAATTGTGTAATTGTATTAAAAGTATTTAAGAATACAAAAAATATGGAAAAACCTCGAAAATTTCAAAGTTCAGTAGAGTGTAATGATAATTATTTAACAGTATGATAGTGACTGAATTGCAGGAACTTCAAAAAATGTTCTAGAATTCCAGTTATTTTTACATGTGGTTGAAAAAAAAGATTTATGAAAATCGAGATTTTGAAATGCATGTTTATAAATTATAGTTTTTCAACAAAGTCAGACATTATCGGAAATTCGTATGTAACTAAATTAATGAAATGTTTTTCATTTTTTCAAAAGTATTTCTCTAATTGCAAGTTTCAACAATACAGTTGTAATTTTTTCAAAAATGTTTTTCAAATTAGAGCACATTTCTCAATAATAAAAAATTTCAAAAGTCTTTCTTTAACTTCTATAAACTGTTTTAGATTTCACAAAATAAAATTCGTTACATTACAGCGAATCATTATTTGCTGTATTACAAAATAATAATTCATAAAAAATAAAACATAGTTGTCTTATATCGAGAAAAAAGTTTTTCTGAGAGTCAAAATTTTTCTCAAAAAGTACTCTAAAAAAGTTAAATATGTTTGTACTTAATATTCAGATACACTGCGAGAACGATTTATTGACAGTTAATACATATTTATTTGGATAAGAGCAAATAAATATTGTTTTGCCTCAAAAAAAAATACACGTTTCATGAAATAAAATTTGTTAACTGTTAACAAATCAGAATTTGAACGGACTGTTCCAAGATGTGAATTGTTAACAGTTAACAAATTTGATTTCATGGAACGTGTATTTTTTTGAGACAAAACAATATTCATTTGCTCATATCCAAATAAATATTTATTAACTGTCAATAAACCGTTCTCTCAGTGTACTTGAATTTTAAAAAATAATTCCAAACCAATAAGCAGCTTTAAAAAATATTGAACGTGAAAAAAATTACACTTCAATACACCATTTTTTTATCGTTCAAAAAGGTTGGAAAAAAGTGAGGTCAACAAAAAAAACCACATATCATGATGTATTACCAAAGTACACGTTATCAACACACGGAGTATTACGTAAAGTGCAAATACAATGAAAAAATTCTGCTATCATACAACTCGAATGTGAAAAAAAATTTCCAAATAAGAGTTCATTTTACTATTTAACATTATTATATCATGTTATGAATCTACAGTTTTCAACAAAATATGTTTACAATATGGTAATATTTTACAAACTCTACTAGAAGCGAAATTTTAACAGCTTTGTCTATTCTATACATGTGCACAGTTTTTTTTTTATAAAAAGTCTGTTTCGCCTGAGTTCTGATACGAACGTTACAAACTGACGCAGTTTTTCCCGTTGGCGAGTTAGTGGATAATTCGACGCACTTTCGTGGACATTATTTTTCACGTCGCTCGCAACTTTTTAGGTAGCTCTGATTATACAAGCGCGAACGATAGATAACACGCGACCGGGGTGATGTCGAGTTCAGCATTCCGTGAAAATTTACATGAAAAATTATTACTGCAATACCTGACAAGTTTTTTCTGCCGCGGCTTTTTTCACACCGAAAAAAGCTTGCCATTGCAATCGTTAAAATTACGTTGTAAGTTTGATTTATCAGTTAGATCTGGTAATTTCAATATTAGTGATTTCCACTTCAGAAATACTACGTTGCTTCTATAAATGATTGTTTGAAAAAATATTTTAATTTGTAAAGTTTTTATAAATAATTATTATAAGTTTTAAAATACTATTTGAATAAGCGATTTTTAACTATTTCATGATAACTAGATTCCTACTAACGAAGAGAGTAAAAAATTACAAAAATATTGAATACAAATATTTTGTAATTAAGGTTCCAATCAAATAAACTATCACCAATTTGACCAGTGTAATGTCACTGTTTTGAACATAACCTTTGAATTATACTGATACAGTCAAATCAACTATCACTGATTTCCACTTTTGTGACCTTTTGAATTTCACTAAAAATCAGTGGATTTTCACTGACTCAGATTTAGAGAGCATAGAATCCTGAAAACAAAACAAGAACTCCAAATTCTCCTATCAACTTACTCGAGGACGTTGAGTACAAGTTTATGACAAAACCGTCGTGTCAGGAATACAAGAACAAAAAACTTATGACGTTAGAGTATTAATTGAATATTTTTAATTTTCGTTCGGGTACGTAACCTTAAGGTCGCCCCCACCCCCTTCTTCCTCTGGAGCTCGTAAGTCACAGCTCGGGGGCAATTAGCATAGACTAATGAATACGTCGAATCAATTTCGCGAAGCAAGCCGGGGCATCGGGCGTAAATGGGAAATCGCGGAGCCTGTTATTACTGTAATTGCGGCGCGTGTGGAAAATGAGGCGGCGCCGCGCGTGCGTCGCGGGAAAAACGTCGGCCCACGCGATGATTGACGAAAACGCGCGCTATGGCGTACGTGAGCGTGCGCGCGCGCGGGCCGTTCCAAAACAAATAGCGCGATACGCGCGATCGGCATGCAGATAGCGCGCGCCTATCGCCCGCGCCCATTGATTAACGACGCTCGCGAGGATTATTATTTATCGCGTCACTTATCCCGCGCGAGCCGCGGTTGATAACGCCGAAGGTGCCGATTCGATGCTCCCTGTTTTCTGATTTATCGCGCCCCCAACCCCCCCTTTTCCCCGCCAACATACTGTATCGCATGCACGGGAAAACGTGCTGAACCGAAGAAACGATATTTTCATTTTGATTCAACCTCGAAATTGAGTTCGTACTCCGTATGGTGTTAGTGAAAATGCCATATTTAAAAAAAAAATTAAACGACACATTTAGTTCTTTCACAACTAATTAGCGGGAAATTATTTACTAACAGGGGGACCCCGGCAGATGTCCCTTCGATTTTAATCTTAAAACTTTTATGGACGAAGATTTCGTAAAAATATTTGACACGTGTTTCAGCGTTTTCTCCAGTGGGCCTTTTTTTTTAGAGTAAAATAATATGAAAAATCCAGTTGCGCATTACAGTCGCCTTTAGGACCTATGAATATCCAGTAGAGTCGAATGATTCGATGGCTCGACTAGGTGAGCCATAGTGTGTCACGCGCAGGATGCGAGATCGAGTCCCGTAGATTAACTTTTTTTTTTTTTTACATACATTTATTTGTTCAAGTAACTCAACATTTATTTACAGTTTACAAATTCCGAAAGCCTAATCCCCCTTTTTTTCTCAATTTTATTTAAACCATATTTTTTTCAATGAAATCATAATTTATTTACAGCTTAAAGAATCTTAAAGCATCAAATCATTTTTTCATCTAACATATTTCGACATATCAATTAATTCGTTGCTAAAAACTCATAACTTC
>JAPYZL010066457.1:0-10304 GCA_030522825.1 Platygaster orseoliae | reverse complement strand
AAAAATAGAGCAATCGAATGTCACAAAGTGTTTGCCATAAGTTTGCTGTTATTTTGGGCACATTCGATTCATCACTAACCTATACGACTGAACCATTCATTTGCGTGATATTGCTGAAACTTTTGCTACATTGGGTTGGTGAAACTGTTGTCGACAAAAGCACAGGTGAATGAGGACGCACCTTGTCTTCAACTTTGTTTCATGCCATGGAGTTACGTTGCGCAAACTTTGCACAAATGTAACGCAAAATGTCTTTCTGGGGCAAGCAGTTCTTTGAAGATTCCCAAGAAATTCCTTCCATTCTCATCAGCGCGACTTTCACACGATCGCGAAACTTTCACAATAATCTGTCTTCCACGACCATAAACCCATAAAGCGTTCAACATTTTTTTCCGCGAATCGTCAGATTTTTCAATAGCGTACGGAAAGTGAAATTCTTTTGTACGAGGAATTTCAGCACGATTCAACGCGGACTATTGATAATTCCTTTGACATATTGTTTTTTCCACTCACGTTTTCCTTTCATACAGAATTTTTTTTATAAATCTGGCAACGTGATAAAAAATTGAACATTCAGTAATACGAGTTAGAAACTTGCTTTTAGGGTTTCAGGTTTTTTGAGCGAATTTCTTTCGAAAGATCTATAGAAAGATTTTTCGAATAATGCGAGAGCAAAAAATTTGTAAGATCGATAACACAAATTTCTATGTAATGTTAATTGAGTCAATATTCATACAATCATTTTTTTGTTTTGATTGAATGTCAAAATTGGTTTTTTCTAATGGATATGAGAGATTGACACGAAAAAAAAACTGCAAATCCTTTTCATGAATTGCTTTTTCAAACAAACTTCAATTCCTTAAAGTTAAATGTAATTGATAAAAGTAGTCTACTGGTGTACTCCAAAAAATATTAAAATACTGTTCACACTCGATCACTTACAATTTCAATAAGTATTCGATATTAAAAATATTGACAGAGCTGGATTTAGAAATTAATGCCCCTAATCAGTTTCAAAATTTTCTGCCCCTCTATCCCCCGACCCAACACTTATCTTCTCCAAAGAAAAAAATAAAAGTTCAGTGAATTGGAGAATCATACAACTTTTGGGTCTTGTATATAAAATTACACAAATCGCAAAATGGGAAAAATGTAGAAAAATTGTAAATATGTCAAAATTTGAAAAATTTGAAAATAAGATGTTTTGTAATACTTAGTTATTTCAAAATTTACGTTATTTAGAACATTTGAGCAGATTTGGTTATTCCATGATAATTTTATGAATTTTACCACTCTAAGAAACACGTACATTATTATAATTTTGAAATTTCACAGAGGATTGATGTTCCGAAAATTCACGAAATTTTGTAAAATTGAAATATTCAAACAATTTTTTAAATTGTAGAAATATATTGATAAGGGAAACTCTAAAAGTTGTCAGACATTTGAAAATTTTGGACATTGCAAGAATTTCAATATTGTACAAATTTACTCATTTTTATGAATATCATTCGTAATCTTCGATAATTGCTGAAATTCAGAAATTTCGTACATTCAGAATATTTTGCAAATGATGAAACTTTCGTAAAATTAATCAATTATCAGTAGTTAGGAAATTCTCCGAGTTGGAAAATTTTAAGATTTATGAAAATTTTAAGTGTTCTACAAATTTGCAGCAAAAAATAGTCGACAAAATTTATTTATAAGTATATGAAAATTTTTAAATTTATTAGAATATTTACTTATTATATGTACTATATCAAACTTGTTATTATGCTACAATGTTATCATAAAACTAACAGATTTTTTGCTACATAGTATTTTTTTACCAAAAACACGTCAAATTAATTCAGAGCCCAAAGATGATTTCACTGATGTCCGTTTCGATTCCAAACGCGTTAGGGGAGTCTAAAAAACCCTCTGGTAAATAAAAACAGGTCTTTTTTGGCCAGATAACCCCGCGCGGAAAAGTGCAAAAAGTCTCATTAGCACCCCCTCTTACAAAACGTCATAAAGAAGATTGATGTAGATTGTCAGCTCGCTCGCTTAAAAAAAAAAAATTAGGAAAAGGAAAAAAACTAATGCGGCCTGACTCCGAGACAGCTTTAATATTTCGACAGTTAATTATGACGTCAGATAAAGACGCCCACGTCAGGAAAACCGGATTTTTCCGGGAGGAAAATGCCCCTCGACGCTAATTCGCGAACGGGGTCAATCCCAGCCTTTGTTTGGATCCAGATTACGACTGCGTAAAATAAATCCTTGGATCTTCCGCGCCCTGGGAATTCAATGAAATTCGTTCTGGGGCTATTTTGCATAATAGCGACTCCATCGCGGGTGGGAAAAAGCGAATTTTTTTTTTCGAATAAAGGCAATCGAGGACGAACAGGGGGATTCCGTTTCCCAGCCGTTTTTCTCCAGTATGAAGTCGAGAATGAATGATTTTTAGAAAAAAGAGTACTTTTTTTCCCCCGACACAATTGCTGTATGCATGAGCATTGTACAAGGGACTGCTCTGGCAACTCAAACATTGCCCAAGGCGATGGCTCGCGAAAGGAAATTTCGCGCTCACATTCGCCTCTTTTGCACGCTTGCCCGGAGAGGAATTCGAGCAAAACTTTTGCCTTCGACTTGGCGTATCCAGGTTAAGTTCAAAAGTTTCTTGGCGGTGCGTTTTCTCTTTGTTGTTCGATTTTTTTACTTCGAATCCTTTTCCCTTACACTCTCCTATGGGTCCTCTTGTCACGTATATTTACAAAGTCAAGGCCCAGGACAGTCGAGAAATTACAAGTTTTTCTTATTCAAACCATTTGCATTCAAGTAACTAAGACCAGAATCGATGATGAGAAAATAATTATTGAAGAGTTGTATTGAGCTGTTTTCAGCCGAAACGTAAGAAAACAATAGAAAAAAACAAAATAAAAAACTATTAGGCATTTCTTCACTGAAATTGAAGTTCACTTGGATATTTTACACATTTGATTTAAAGCAATCTCTTTTCAAATTGTCGTTAATATAAATTTTAAACAGCACAAACACATGGTTCAGAAAGAAAAAAATTACAAAATAAAATTTTTTAAAAAATGGGTATTTACAGAGGAATCAGTATTAGGAAGTCACTTTTCCCGATGAAAAATGTTTTCCAAAGACCTTATTTTCTCAAAGTCCATATTACTAAAAATACTATTATAAATAAAGTACTATTTTAATGATAAGTAATAAATAATAAGTAATATCACAATAATATTATGATGTAATTCTAATTGTAATAGTTTAATTTTTTTCTAACGCACAAAACGGAGTTTTTGCAATAGGCGAGATAAATATGAATTCACAGATAGTTTCTTACTGTAAATGACAATTTTAGTTTGGTTCTTCAAGATTATAATTATGCGATTTACGAAACAATTTGAATGGAATACTTTGTTCTTTCATTTACACATCAAGGTTTGATTACAATTTTACAATTTACAATTTTTGTTTACAATTTTTTTTTTTCGATAATTTAAGAGTTCGATAGAAAACAATATTTCATATTGTATCAAACAGTATTGAAAAATAAAATTAAAATAATTATTCCACAAGAAAGTATCGAACAAAAATGTATTTTGGGAAAAATTTACGGTGGGACAAATATACTTTTGGAAAATCCTTCTTCGGAAACAGCATTTTTTGGAAAAATAGTCTTTGGGAAAAATGTCCTTGGGGAAATTTTACTTTGGGAAAAGTGTACTGCAATCGAATGAGTGATTAAGAAAGTTATGCTGAAAAATCAATGAAAATTCACTGTTTGTCAGTTTTTGACTAACAATAAGTGACTGAAACCAACAGTGTGAATTTCTCTTCCTGAAATTTCGAGAGCACCAACAACGCATCGGATTCAAAGAATTCTTCTCTCTGATAAATATTTATAAATAATTTTAATAGTTTCCTAAATATTTAATTTCCTGTTTTGTGATTTTGGCAATCATGTGATTCTCATATCTATGATCCACAAATTTTCACATAATTTATCTAATCCTCATTCATCGATTCGTTAATTTCTTGATTTACATTTTGAGTATTTGGAATTTTTATGAAATTACTGTAAAATAACATCATTTTTTGCTTTTCAATGTTTAAAATACACTCAAATTCGGTTTTTTTCTAATGTAGGTACTTCTTACTCTGAGTGACGGTTTTTGATAAGTGGTTACTTTGAAATTAACTCTTTTTTTATCTCTTTTTCATTTTTCGATATCAAGTATGAATGTAAAAATTACGCACATTTAAAATTTAAAAACAATTTTACTTGAATTTCGTGTTATTTATTTATCTAAATCATCCAATTTACATGATTTACAGTAGAATTATAAATTTTCAACGAGTTTTGAAGTATTAAATATATAAATTCACCATGAAGTGTTATGTCTGTTTTAAATATTTTTTTTTGTAAACACACTGATCCGAAAATTTTAATTGCTGCATGAATAACTTTATTTTTTCACTGACTTCATACAAGTTTCTGATTTTTCTGTTCAGTTTCATTTCACGGAAAATTTTTTTCATCTTGGGAATCTAAAATTGTACAGTATTTATAATTTTTATCATTATTTTAATGAATAAGTAGAATTCACGTTCGATTACTTTTAAACTTTATGAATGTATTGTAATAGGTGCAATACAAAAATATATAATATATTCACCTACAATGCAGTGAAGAATTTATACTCTAAATTTTCATAGGTCAAAATCGAATTTTTTACAGTAAAATTCTATAGAATTGAAGAAAAATGACTATAGTGAATCTAAATTCGAACAGTATCTGTTTTGAAGGCTCTCGTCACGTCCTGATCCTGATAAAAGCACAGAATACCACGACCATCATTTCTTATCACCATGTTTACTCTGTCATTATTTCGATTCTTGTAGAAAAAATTTTCATAATTCGTGACTTTAAATGCATGAAACGAAATCCCAACTAACTCTCGAATCGGGAAACGTCTTCGAAGACAGCTCTCGTGGAAATGCATGGAAAAACTATTTTCTTGTATAACGTTTATTTTTCAAGGCGATGAAGGAGCTGTCGGAAAAAGTGCTTCTAATACACGTCGAGCACTTTGGTCAACTTTGAAGAAACTCTAAGTAACTGAAATCGAATTCACAGTCTACACAACCTAACCTGACCCTGTTATTTTTTCCCACACAACATTATAAGATGAAAAAAAGTTGGGAAAGAGCTTTGTGACTTTGAACTTTTCATGGTAATTCTTTCCATGAATAAAGTCTTGAAGACGTGCGCGATTAAAGAACACTTTCAAGACTCATGTTTTTATAGAGGAAAAAGTATAATGGATTAGGTCCTATTTCATGTTGACTGAAGATTTGTTTGGATGTTAATTCTTCTACATTTTTGCGTTAGGGATTCATTTTGAAATTTTATGTTTTTCTACTCAAGTTTTTATTTTCATTAAAAATTTTTACTAACTAATATACAGGGTGTCCCACAGTCACCGCGATGACAAAACTCGAAATAATAAAAGATATTGCAGTTCAAAAGTTTAAGGAAAGGGAAACTCTAGATTTCGCGTCTCATTCTGGCGCTGTTCCCATTCTATGTATCTTTCTCGCACTCACTCGCAATTCAACGGCGCTCTTGGTGTCTTAAAATTTAACAATTCTGATTGGTTGAAAGTTTCAACTCGAAAATATTTTTTGATTTTGTGTTTTATGAAAAATGGTAAAGGGAAAATCGTCTTAGAATTTTATGAGGAATTCGAGGTTTTCGGGTGTTACGAGGACTTTGAATCACCATGTATATTTTTATCAGTATCGCAAAATTAAGTATTGATGAAAAATTGATACCAATATTATGATTTTATTTAGATTATGACGGTTTGTCATTTTTTGAAAATTTTACAGAATAGTAAATACGTAATGATTATTTACCGGATATTACTTCGAAGAGGTCACTCCAAACAGACCTTCAATAATAAATAAATAAATAAATAAATAATTGAAGGTGTTTTCCACCAGAAACATCTATTTTCCTGTAAGTGTAAGATAGTGTTTGAGAAGAAAAGAAGGAAAATGACTGGGTTTGATGGAAAACTACCTAACTTCACAGGTAAAACAGAAAGTGAAGAGAGTTGGTCAGGAAATAATAAATATCTATGCTTTGGGGCATATATGTATAGACGTCTTTATGGAATATTCGTGATGTTTACCGGACAGGTTGCCAATAGCATGCATAGCCTGAAGGTCTGTCCGAGAAATATCATGAGTTGCACATGAAGACGGCAGTTATGAATTCGGCGATTTGATGAACATTTGAAACTATCAAGTTCTTCAATAACTAGTAAATTACGTGAACCGTTCAAATTTACGTTAAAATCAAAATTACGCTGTTTGAAACTTTTCTAAAAATTATATTCTCAATGAGTCTTCTATTTTTTGGGCTATTTTCTGAAAAATTTGAATTTCACTGTCTTCGACAAACTAAATATATACCTACATTAAAATTCAAACAATTTTACGAATTTTCTGGAGTATGAAGTACTTTAGCTGGGTTTTTGAAACATCTAATGAATGAAAAAAAAATTCCTCGAATTTAAAGGTTTTTTTATACTAGTGAAAGAATAAAATAATATTATGTTTGATAATTTCATTTGAAAATTTTCTAAATCATAACGATTCACCTCAATTCTGAGTTTTACGTAGATTCTAAAAAACAATGTAAAAATTCTGAAAAATCAACATTTTCAACATTTCACTGTAAGATTTAGGAAGTTTTTCTAAAATGTTTCAAAACTTGTCCATTAGCTTATATTCTGAATGACTTGGAAATTTTATTAAATGTCCGCAAAAATAATATTTTTCCCTCAAAGCTAAAAAACCTCTGAGTGAATCCATCACTAACAAACTTCCATTCAAAAATTGGGAATGTGCATAATGTCAAAAGATACCACAAATTTTTTTCGGTACTAATTGAATTTGCAAATGATTTTGATCAAGACCAAGTTTAGTTTCAAAAATTTATTTGATTTTTTCACCAGTTACAGAATTTCTAAATGTTGGAAAAAGAATCTGTTGAAATCAAAATTTAAATAAACGGACACGATGAATGTAAATTCATCTGTTCTGAAGTTTCAAGATTTTTGCACAAGGAATTTACTGCAATATTCATTTAATTATATCTACTAAATTTACACTATTTATAGAATTATCGTTCCGAAAAATCATACAAAAAATTCTCATATTTTTTATAATTGGTAGTTATATCTTAAAATTTTTTGAAAGCTCTACCGTAATCAAAACTTCTGTTTCGAAGTTCTGTTTCATCAATAAAAATTCTAAAAAGTTCAGAATTCCTTGGAATCCAAGTAAAGATTTGTTATACCATCCAAATTTTTTGATAGTTTCATAAGTTTTCAAAATCATAAGTAATTTGTCGTCAATTTTTTACATCACATCAATCAAAAGAAAAAAAAATTCTTTTCATCGACCCACATCTGTATTTTAGTAACTATAACAACTTATTTGTAAAAACAAGTTTTATTGTTGTAAAAACTTATTTGTCATTCGCAGAACAAAAAAAAAGGAAAGTTGCTACAAAAATCTTGCAAAGTTTTCTATTTATTTATTCAATGTATTTTGTTTCACATTTTTTATTTATAATTCCCAATTTATCAAACATTTCACTAATTCAAGCAATCACATTTTCCACTTATTTAGCATCGAGTAGATGAAAATTTAGGAAAAGTTACTCTGTTCCAATTTTTGCAAAAAATTGAAACATAAACATTTCTGCTGCATATGCAAAAAATTTGTTTCAAAGACATTTTCCCTGAGATGAAAAAGAAGTAACAGCATCCCATTTTCTCTAGAAAACAATTTTCACCTAAGAGCAAAGTCATTTCCCTCGTTAAAAATCTCATTTATCCATATAAAAATAAGAAGGGCCTGTTATTCAGAGTTTTTGCGAGAGTGAGCGCGAGAAATAATTTCAAAGTAAAATAGGTAAGTAAAATGAATTTGAGAAAAGCTTTTTAGCTGGGAAGTAAAAGGCTACGTCGTAATGGAATAGAGATTACTTCTTTGAAGTCAAATTTTTTGAGGAAAATCGCGCCAGAGCAGATGAAATAATTTTATGGATGAATGCATGTTATTCATAAAAAAAAAAGGAAAACATACACTCGACTTGTTTTCTCGGAAAAGAAAGACAACGGAGAACAGTTTATTTCATGTGATGCTCTCGACTAAATTTCTCTGAAAACCTAGATTGAACTTGAAACTTTGCGAACGTAATAGCAAAATTTGCATGTAATACTGGAAAATACTACTGATAAGAATTTTCATTTGCCTTGAGTTCCTAATATTTTCATATTCATTGCCGACTGTGGAAAGTGAAATTTTCTTGCGAGAGATATAAAAAGAGGGCTTCTTTAATATACATATAAAGTGTTGAAGTATAAATGATAGCCTCTTTATTTTATTCTTCAGGGTCTTCAATTTCCATAGTTATAAACAACGATTTTCTGCAACCTTTATTTATGGTTAGTAGGATTGAATTTCCTATTTGATTCTCTTACCATTTTTATCAAACGTAATAAAAAACAAGTTGAATGATGAAATAAGGAATGATAAGTGAAATTTTCAGAGTTTTCGTCCAATTATGAGATTTCCAAAATTTGTCTTTGTGTTGTAAGAGAAACGTCTAAAATTATTTTAATTTTCCAAAATACTACAAAAATTTTTTCCTGGCTGCTGTAATTTGTGATTAAACTAGACAATTTTTCAATTTGCATTTCATATTCATTTTTTGTGCTCGATATTTAGTACTTATAAAATATAACTGGCTGAATGAATTTTCATCACTGACGCAAAGGGGTTGAATTTTCCCTTGAATTAGGTCGGGCGTAATTTCTCTCAACTCGGGAACATTCCAATCTCAGCAAAAGAAGTCTTTGAAAATGACTTTGTTATAAGCTCGCGACTTTCATGCAACGTTACTCAATGAAAAGCATGGTGCGACGAATATGAAATGATTTTACGTTCGACGTCGTGCGAATATCAAGGAAAAAATTTCCCTTCTTAAAATCTCCAGAATTGGCTTCTTGGAAAAGTCGTTTATTAAAATATTTTAATAATAGTTTCAATAAAATGTAAAAATACGTGAAGTGTTGAACTTTTCGCTGTCTTAAAATAGCTAATTTATCAAAAGCTGTGTAAGATAATTTTCACCCAACTGTGAAAAAAGTTTTTCATCGAAAAAATAAAAAAAGGATTTGTATTCGAAAGTTTGGTGAAAATTGGTATTTTTCTAAGTCAATCGAAAAAATGTATATACAAAATATAGTACGAATTTTCATATACACATTCAATGTGCATTTGATTTTTTTTTTTTTTTTGAGTTTTCAGAAACCGATTTCAGCTAAAATTTTTCTCCCCGCCAAAAAGTGCATGCAACCCTCCACTGCCTCCCAGTTATTAAAAATTACTTTTTTATAAAATGGCATAAAATTTTGAATGAAGTGCTCTGAACTCTCATAATTTCTAATTATTCAAGAGTGAATTTCTCTCAAGTTCTTTACGTTATGTACCCCATCATAAAATCTTATCGACTCTGCTGCTCGTAACATGCTACCGTGATGCAGTCTACCCGAGGGAAAAAAACAGTTTCCTGTTGGAAAAATCGCAATGTAGCCTGACTCTGGGAAACCGACTTCGAAAAAAAAACCACTGTATCGAAGGTGGTCGAGATTTATGTCGGGATCAATGATGTCTTTTTTTTTAACGCACTCTCGGGACAAGATCCTCTCTACTTTTCCCTCAACGCCGAGAATCAAAAAAAAAATCTCGAGTATTGGATGGGAAATCTATTACCTGCGGCGCTAGAGAAAAAAGGAATTTAATATTTGTTGGCTTCTATAAAAAATATTGTAAATATTTTTATAAACAAAATCAAAAACGCACCGTAATTCATGTAAACAGTGATATGAATCAATCATCCTGAATGCAATTATAAAATAAAAAGTCAGCAGTACAGTATTTTATATTCTTTTACATTTTATTATTTCTAAAACTTTCGACCTGTTTTTGTTTCAAGATCCTCATCAAGAGTAGAATTATAATTCTGTTAAAATTTTCATCATAAAACATTACACCATTACAAATTCCACTATCTTCCAAAAACATTTAAGGGGACCGTTCTATCATTTTGGCCAAAATCGTAACTGAACTTTGTACGTAGATAAAAAAAAAACTACAAATGTTAGATCCATCAAACTTTACACAAATATAGTCCTTTATTATAAGAGTAAAAA